>SKCR01048824.1:0-49253 GCA_019454045.1 Zanthoxylum bungeanum | reverse complement strand
TTTTATGTTCTATTCTCGTTTTCCTGAACTTTTACCTTGGATATGAAGTGAATACATTGACACCCATTTTTCTTTCACATTGGGTTTGTTGAAGACTTGAAGTGGAATATGACATTCTATTTGACGGGGTCAAGGTTCATTGTTATGGTCCTTTGTGGGAGTAGAACCACTAACAGAAAATATATATGATAAAGGAGATGGAGACCAGTTATTTAGTTTATATTATTTTCATCTTTTGTGCTGATTTACTTGCACTTGATAAGGTGGTGAACAGTTAGTTTAATTTCTTGGCCATTGTTATGCATCTCCTATTACTGCCTTCAAGTAGATTGCCATTAAGTGAGCTAGATAAGGAATTTACTGAGAAGTGACATTATTTTTCTTTTCTTTTGAGGGAGAGAAGTGAATCTTCCTCATATATACAATTTTGGTGACATCAAGATAATATGATTACATTGTATTGATTGCAGCATCCCGTTGAGAAGCCAGAGGGAGAAAAAAGCCTAAAAGGTTATTTCCGTGGGCTCTCAGTAACAACGTCGTCTGGATCTTCTTTGTTATTTCTCCATTCAATAATCTCGTTGTGATGGCATCATGTCATGAAATCAAATTAATGTAAACTTGGTAGTTGTGTGAGCATAGATCCTTTTTCCGATTCTATGTACATGTACACAGTCTGCATCTAAGTTTAATGTTCAGTTACTGTGAAGTTAAATGAAGCATGAATTTACTTGTCATGGGGTGTGTTATATCATTCAATCCTCAGTTTTCATAATTTTCCATCTTTTAGTTTATTTATATGTTATTAAAAACCCGGACCAGACCGTCTGGGCAGACTGGTTGAATCGGGACACCCGGTCCAAGGTATGGTCTGGGGTGACCCCCAAACCTGGTTGGCAGTGAACCGACCAAAACCCCGCTGACCCCGCCGACTCAACCGTGACCTGGTCTGGGTCAGGCGGGTTTTTGATCTCATTTTTATTATTATTTTTATTTTTTCTTATTAATTTTGGTTTTTTTTTTATATTTATTTTGTAAAAAATTAATTAAATAATTAAATTACTGACCTCACGGGTGACCCCCAAACCTGATTGGCAATGAACCGACAAAAATCTGCTGACCTGAACCGGTTCAACCGGTGACCTAGTCTGGGTCAGGCGGGTTTTTGATCCCGTTTATTATTATTATTTATTATTAGTATTAATTTGGTTTTTTATATTATTTGTAAAAAGCTAATAAAAAATAATTAAAATATGGATCTCGGGTTGACCCCCAAACCTGGTTGGCAGTGAACCGACAAAAAACTCGCTGACCCCGCCGGCTCAACCGGTGACCTGGTCTGGGGTCAGGCGGGTTTTTGATCTCAATTTTATTATTATTTTTATTTTTATTATTAATTTTGGTTTTTTTATATTTATTTTGTAAAAAATAATAATAAAATAATTAAAATACTGACCTCGGGTTGACCCCAAAACTTGTTTGGCAGTGAACCGGCCAAAAATCCGCTGACCCGGCCGAATTCAACCAGTGATCTGGTCTGGTCAGGCGGGTTTTTGATCCCGTTTATTATTATTATTATTATTATATTATTATTATTATTATTATTATATTAACTTTTGGTTTTTTATATTTATTTGTAAAACTAATAAAAAATAATTAAAATATTGATCTCGGTTGACCCCCAAACTTGGCTGGCAGTGAACCGGCCAAAAACCCGTTGACTCGGCCGGTTCAACCTAGACCCGGCCGGCGGTTCGGTTCCGGTTCGATTACCGGTTTTTTTTTTTTTTTTTTTTTTAAATTTTAATAATAAATTTTAAAAAATAGAAAAAAATTCTATAATCGTAATGTTTTTTCAAACCATCACATCATTTTTATAGAATCTTTTTTTAAAAATCTTTTAACATAAAATTTTTTTTATAGCCAACTCTTGGCTAGTGCTTTCTTTATATAAGCGATGTGGGATATTTGTTATTTGGCTATTGTGTCCCACATCGCTTATATGAAGAAGTCAATAACCAAGAGTTGGTTATAAAAAGGATGTGGACATTCATGTTTTAGTATTGCAGTTTTAAACCTCATTATTATTAATAAAAAAAATTGAGATTTACTTGTGGAACCTTACGGTTCCAAGTAAATTTTTTTTTTTTAATTTCGGTTCCAACCGGAACCGTACGGTTCCGGTTGGAACCGCTGGAACCGTTCGGTTCCAACCGTTCGGTCAGGGTGAGAACCCTAACAGAACCGTCAGGTTCCGGAACCGGAACCGGTTGGAACCGGAACGTCCGGTTCCAACCGGTTCGGTTTCGGTTCCGAACCGGAACCTTGGCCGGGTCTAGTTCAACCAATGACCTGGTCTGGGCCAGGCGGGTTTTTAATCTCGTTTATTATTATTATTATTATTATTATTATTATTATTATTATTAATTTTGGTTTTTTATATATCTTCTTAAAAATAATAAAAATAATTAAAATACGACTGACCTCGGGTTGACCCCCAACTTGGTGGCAGTGAACCGGCCAAAAACTTGCTGACCCAGCCGATTCAACCGTGACCTGGTCTGGGTCAGGCGGTTTTTTGATCCTGTTTATTATTATTATTATTATTATTATTTATTATTATTAACTTTGGTTTTTTTATTTTTTTTTTGTAAAAAATAATAAAAATATAATTAAAACATTGACCTCAGGTTAACCCCCGGTCGGATTTCTGACCCTTGATCCTGTAATCAAATCGGTTGATGGACCAAATCCGGATTTTAAAATATTGCTAATATGTGTAAGATTGTGAGAGTTGATTTACCTTCCACCACTCCTCTTCCATTGCAAGTCATCAAGATTCTTTAGAGGGTTTTTTTTGTCCCCCACAAAAATGCTATCACCGCAAGTACTGAGTTGGGCTTCTAAACATTTTCAGATTATTTCTGAGCCTTAGGATAACGAATGGAATTGAGACAACCTGGAGGGTGCCAGAGCCAGCCACATTCCAGCAAAAGAAACATAATTATTGAACCCCCACCCGTTGCAAAATAAAGAAATAAACAAGAATTGGATTGTTAAATTATGTCTGCTGGACTGGCTCCATTTGTTTAGGTGCTGATTTGTCAAGAAAGTGATTGATAAAAATGCTAGTAACCAATCACTAGACAGTTGGGTAATAGCTAGATCCAAATTGTCATGACTTGCAACTGCCACTCAAAAATTTTTACACTTTAGCGTCGATTCCAAATCCATATTTTCGACGCCAAATATAATTAGCGTCGAAATAATTAGACGCAAAAAGTGGACGCCAAAATATCTACGAGAATAACTTTTAGTGTCGAAATAAATAAATGCGACGCTAAAAAACTATATTTTTTGCGTCCAATTTATTCGACGCTAAATAAATTTTCTGACGCTATAGGTTTATTTTGCGACGAAATAATTCGACGCTAGAGTATTTAAAAAAGTAATATCTGTATACTTACAGCGGCGATTTTTGTAACTATTAGCGTCGAAATTTTTCGAGGCAAAAGTCAAACATTTTAGCGTCGACTGTTTCGACGAAATAGTTAAAAAATTTATTTTTAAAAAAGTATTAATTTACTTCTTTTTGGTCTAAATAATTAATTTAATATTTAATTTAATTGAAAAAAAAATTTCTGATTAATAACAGAATTACGAAAATATTATAATAATTATTATATTGAAATTTTTTTTAGAAAAAAACATTTATATTAAAACTATTTGATCAAAATGTTTATACAAAACCAATATAAATTTTTGCTGTTGTGATGGGGAATGCTCGACCCGATGCACCCTGACTGATTGAGGCCTGTAGGCATTGCATTTTCGCATGTGAAACCCGATGATGAGCCTCATTTGGAGGCACTACCTTTTGAGTCACGACAGCCGCGGGAAATGGATATCGGAAGGGGAAATTCAGAATAAACAAGCTCACTATCTTCGTTAGTGCTGCGTTCGCTACTTCGTTCGAACAGGAAAACAGATTGCGGGTGTTCGTGTCGCGTTCGAGGAAGCGTTCGAACGGTGTCGGTAATTCTGGTTTTGCTGCTAGGCCTCACACCCAGCCCATTTAGCTCCCCAAAGCCCATAAAACACATCCCAAATTAAATAAATAAATATTAATTTAAACATTAAACATTAAATAAAACATTTAAACCATTTACCAATTAAATAAAATATTTACCTAACTTAAACTAAAATCATACCCAAAATTAAAATAAGATATACCTAATTAAAATCAATCCTAACCAATTAAAGCCAATCATATATTTGACTTCCTAATCTAATAAGATAATTACCAATATAAAATATTTGTATTCCTAAACCAACACAAATTAAATATTGCAACTTCCTAAATTGAATTATTTTGTCCCCCCTCAATCTTGTGTATACCTTACTCATCTCTCCTAATTTGGAAACAAGATCTCTTCCTTGTGAGACAAGGTGAAACCCTAGACATCTTCTATATAAACAAACCCTAACCAAAGCCATTCCTCTCCTGGACATAGATAATTCACACCCAAACTCTCTCGAAATCTCTCTAGACTCTCTCTACACACCCAAGACTAAACAAAAAAGAGAAAACACTTCACACATACACAAGAAAGAAAACAAAGAACCACCACCACAAGCCACCACCCTCCATAGTCGAATCGAACCAAAGCACCTACAACCACCCTCCATAGCCGAATCCAAAGCACCTACAACCACCATAGCCGAATCCAGAAACACACCAAACCACCCTTAGCCGAATCCTAAAACACGCCTAAACAACCTCCTAGATTACCTTAAAACAGTAGCCCAAATCCTAAAAAAACAGTAACATAAAAACTGCATAGATAATCTTAAAAATAATCACATACCACTGCACTAAAACCCACACAAACTTGGAATAGTTCATTGAAAACGTTAAAACAGGTGGCCCGTGCAGTGAGCAGCAAGACAGAGGCCGAATAGGAGCAGAACGGAGTTCGAATCGCAAGCAAAACAACAAAGCAGTGAGCTAGGACGCTGAACCAGTGAACCAGAAAAGTTGCGGAGCTTTACCCCTTCCGATCTTCGTGAAACGCGAGTCCGAGAGACGGCTTAAAAGGTTAGACCTGAGGGTATCTTTCACACTTGTTTTCCTTTTCCGCATTATTTATTAAGTATTACTTGTATGATTGTCATGTTGAAATGCGTGTTGTGGTCTTTGAGTAGATAAATATGCATGAATTATGAGATGTAATATGTTGTGGGTATTGGATGAATGAGAGATGTGTCAACTCTCGCGGTATATCGGATGGAAACCCGGACATAAATTTCATAGCCGATTCCGAATGGACGGTAGTATGATCTGTACTCGGGCCACAACTCCACGTACCGCTTGGGTAAACGGCACCATCTTTCTTTCGTTGTGTTGCTTTTGCTTATTTAGTTTTCTTTACTTGAATTCAATATGTTGTTTATTTATGCATGATTCAATCAAGCGCATGGGCTTAGTGAGTTAGTCCAAAGGTCCTCCATTTGGGAGATAAAGAGCCGAAAAGGCCACCTTTGTGACACTACTTCGCCGCGCCGGTTGATGTGTGTTCGGTTGGATGCAAGATACGTTCAATCGGGCATACTTAATTTGATGTTATTGAGTTTATCTTTTATGTATGGTTCAATCAAGCGCATGGGCTTAGTAAGTGGAATGAAAGATCCCTTATGGGGAGGGGTTAAAACCCGTTACCACGATGCTTTGCCGCGCCGGTTGATGTGTGTTCAGATTGGATGTAAGATGTGTTCAATCGGGCATACTTAGAATGATATGATTGTCTTTATGTTTGTATGCATGATGTGATGTGACGCGCATGGGCTTAGTATGTTGGTCTAAAGGTCCTCTCTTTGAGAGATCAAGAGCCCCAAAAGGCCACCTTTACGGCAGTACTTTCGCCGCGCCCCTTTATTTTGTTGTTTATGTATTGCGTCTTATTCATGCATCAGGTCTGTTCCCGTTCGAACGCGTTTACGAACGCAACTCGAACGCGCATACATTTTTTACCTTATCATGCATCAGGTCTCATTTCCATTCGAACGCGTTACAAACGCCATACGAACGTGAGCATTCTGTTTCATTTTCGTTCGAACGCGTTATCAAAACGCCATACGAACGCGAGCATTCTGTTTCATTTTCGTTCGAACGCGTTACGAACGCTACTCGAACGTGAGCATTCTGTTTCATTTCCGTTCGAACGCGTTTACGAACGCTACAAACGAACGCGAACACACTGAACTGAGTCCTCTTCATTAGATTTCATGCATAGTTTTCCTAGTAGCTATCTCCACATGTATAAATACAATATGTTAATGTATTACAATTCATATGCTTATGTCATGATAACATTTGAGTATTATTTCTTGCGGTATATCGGATGGAAACCCAGACGTAAATTCCGTAGCCGATTCCGAATGGACGGTAGTGCGGTCTGTACTTGGATACAATTCCACGTACCGCTTGGAAAAGTGCCCATATGTGTGCTTGTATGGTTAATATGTGTGCTTGTATGGTTAATATGTGTGCTTGTGTTTTCCTGAATGATATGCAAATGAAGTTGTATGTTCGTTGCTATTTTGATATATGTTAAGCATGCAATTTAAACGTGAGATATATGTGAAATGTGTACATAAGTTTTATTTGAATATGAGAATTTAGAAGCATGATACTCTTGGAAATAAGTGTTACTTAAGCTTGATTAAATTATTACATAAATCCTTTCATTACAAGTGACATAAGTAAGGGACCATTCCGAACCCAACGGTTTGAGGTCTTCCCTTGCGAGGGGTGAGTGCGGCCTTAAATCTTTGTCCCGGTTCACACCGGGTGGCGACTCCATGTTATTTAGTACTTCCCAACTAGGCCGCGAGCCTAGGAACGGCGTCGCCCAGGTTCTGTTGTCCACAGTCTGGCGACTCCACTGGGGATAGAAAGTTTGCCCCGAAATATTGTCTTGTAATGTTTGGATTTATGTTTTAATTGACCATGTCTATAGTGGATAAAGTGGGGGTTTAATCAAGGGCACTTTGAGGCTAGGTGATGGTTTGGTGTCTTCCTTCACTCACTACCTTTCTAGAAGGAAAAGCTGTGAGGACACCTATATGGCCATCTACTCGTAGCCTTTGTGATGGACTAATTTGGATGACTCGTTGTTTATTCCTGACAACAAGCGATAAGAGCCTAAGAGGCTTGGGTATTTAAGTGAGCCTCGCTCCACCTTCCCTCTGGGGAATCTACAACGGGAAATCCATTTGACAGTCCACACACACCATAGCTCATTGGCACGTACCTTAGTGTATAAAAAGGGATACGCTCACTTGGTCGCTTGAACCCTTGAGTGGGGAGACCTAGTTGTGGGCTATCCTTCGCCAGTGAGAGCCTTTGTCCATACTCTTGCAAATCCACCCATAGACTGGTTGTATGGTTAAAGTAACAATTATTCCCTTGAGAATGTGCTTATGGACCATCCTCATTTGGATGCAGTTGGACTATTGTCAGAAATGCGGGCTTGCTGGGCCATTTAAACTGGGGCAAGTTCGTACTGTATGACTATTAGGCCCAAGGCTTCTGAAATGTTGATGGGCCATTATGTAAAATTATATGTTATGTTGCATTATCTCCCTTCTATGCTTATGTTTGGGAACATCATCGTTCGGATCCATTTGGACCATTTGTCATGGGATATGGGCTTGTTGGGCCATTTAAACTGGGACAAGGATGTATTCCATGACTATTGGGCCAAAGGCGTCTAAGTGTTGGTGGGCCACCTTGTGCTTGTTTTCGGAATATTATCATTTGGATTTAGTTGGGCTCTTTGCCATAAGACATGAACTCGTTGGGCCATTTAAACTCGGGACGGGTTCACCCTTATGACAGTTGTCCCAAAAGCTTCTAAAATGATAATAGGCCGATTTTTTGAGAATTTTATTTGATTTAAAATATTTATATACTTCTTATGCATATCATGCATGCAGATACCTTGTAACATCCTCTGTGTCTTAAAAGACACCATAGATACCGTTTGGGTTAGAGAAGGAACCAGACTCACTAAAAGAACAAGTATGAGTGAATCCGATAATGAGGTGTCCCGTATGGATCAGTTAGAGAATAGTCTCGCCAAGATCACTGAACAGTTGCAGGCTTTGACTACTGCTATGGCTGGTATAGCTGGGTCTCGTGCCGAGGTTCATTCTGGGGATGTGAGGCATGGGGAATCTCCGAACAGATTGGGGGATGATATCCCCGCTTTTGATGATGATATGGCAGAGTATGCAGCAGGCAGAGTATCTGGGTCTCAGACAGAGTTACAGAAACTTCGGGATCAGGTTGAGTCGGTTACCCGCAAGATGAGGGGTAAGAATGAGGATTTGCTGGATTATGACACATTGACTTTTGAGGAACAGTTGCCTGCACAGTTCAAGATGCCGGATATGGCTAAGTTCAACGGGAATGGGGATCCGAGGGTGCATCTCCGACAGTTTGTATCAGTCATGAGCTTTATCTCAGCGCCAGGTACAGAAAATGTTTGGAATGTCGCTTGAAGGAGCTCCCGTGGTATGGTACCACAGTTTGGAGAAGAAAGTAAGGAAGATTGGAGGGAGTTGGCCGATGCTTTCCTGAAGCAATATGTCACTGACTTGGAGATCGATTGTCACTCCGTGATCTGGAGAATGTTAAGCAGAAAGCGGAGGAGAGTTTTAAGGAGTATGTGGACCGGTGGAGGGGTCAATTATTGAAAATGCAGACTAGGCCTTCGGAGAAGGATCAGATCAAGATGATTATCAAGGCACCAAGCCCTCCATTTACGGCAAGTTGAGGAGGATGACCTCCATGATTGCAGACTTTCGGCAGTTGAGGGAAACTGTCATGGATATTGAGGAAGAAGAGGCCGAGAATAGAAAATTCTATGGTCTAAACAGGAGGCCCATTGGGGGAACATCGGGAACAAAGCCCGTTTCTGCTGAAATTGCTGCTATCCGGAACAGGCAGTTTTCCAACTTGGGAAGGCCCCTGTCTAAGGTGCTAGAGAAATTGAAGAGGCAAGGGCTTTTAAAACCCTTGGATACCAAACCATTACCCAATCCCCTACCATCACATTATAACCTAAGCCTTTACTGCCACTTCCACCAACAAAAAGGCCATGACACCGACAACTGCGCCCGACTCCGCCATGAAATCCAAGACCTAATAGACTCCAAGAAAATACCCAACCCAGAAACAGAACAGCCCGACACACACAGAAACCCCTTACCCAACTACCGTGCTGTACCACCACCAGCCTACATGATCAATTCTGGCCTCCCAGAAGACCTTGTCCTAAAATCCTTTCACCCTCAAGCCTTTTGCCTGGGAATCTGGGATAGTACTAGTGAGGATGAGTTTGAGCAGAAGAAAAACTTTTGGCTTGATTTCTCTAGCAGTGATGAGGAGGAAGTAAGGGGAATGACACGTAGCGGTCGTTTTTACAATGATATGGCGGAAAAGGGTAAGGAAGCTTTGACAGATGGTAGAGAAGTAGTTGAGACTGCAGAAAATACTGAGGGGATGTAGTGCTGAGGCAATTGAGGAAGACTAGAGCACAAGTCAGTATCTGGGAACTATTATGTGCATCTCGGGAGCATAGACAGGCTATGGTTGAGGCCTTGAGCAAGATTGTGGTACCGGAGGATGCCAACCCCGCAATTTTGTTGGGTCGGTTCAGAAAGAAGCTTTGCAGATATCCTTTTCTGAGGATGAACTCCCGGCGGAGGGGAGAAATCATAACAGGCCTCTATTTATCAGGGCCGAGGTGAGTGGCAAGAAACTTCATGTGTGATGGTGGATGACGGTTCGTCCATCAATGTGTGCCCGTTGAAAATTCTGGCAAGATTGGGTATGAAAGCAACAGACTTGGACCCCTCCAGTATGACTATTAAAGCTTATGATGACAGTAAGCGGGGAGTTGAGGGTACCTTTGTGGCTATGGTCAAGGTAGGGCCGATTGAAGATGAGGTTGAGTTCACAGTGCTGGACATCCCAGCCACTTTTGCTTTATTGTTGGGAAGGCCTTGGTTTCACAAACTTGGGGGCGTGCCTTCCACTTTGCATCAGATGATCAAGTTCCCGTATGAGGGAGAAGTTGTTACTATCCGGGCTGAGGTAGATAATGCCGTGGCTGCCTTGGAGATACAACCTTTCACGAGGTTTCAGGTGTCAGCTACTTTTGAGGAATGGGTGGATCCTAGGGTGGCTAGGATTATGGAGAAGATGAAGTTTGAGCCAGGTAAAGGTTCAAAATTGCCGGATTTCAGAGGACAGACTACTCGGAAAGGTTTGGGGTACAAATCTGACGAAGAAAAGCCAAGGTCAAGAAAAAGGGCCTGAGACTGATGGAGTGCTTTGTGAAAGCTTCAGGGTATCAAGGAGAGCCTGAACCTGTGAAAGTCAATGGGATTGTGGTACCTGGGTTTGAGATCTTCCAGGATTTGTTGGGTGAGAAACCACTGACTGGGAAAGCTGTGGAAACAGAGATTTGGGAAGAAGAATTAATGAAGTTAGAGAGCCTGACTCTGGAAGAGGAGGAGAAGCCTGAGGAAGACCTGATTGCAGAAGGAAGATGTCTCTAGATGATGAAGACATTTACCTTCCTGATTTGTTTGAATGTACTTCCGCATTATCCAATAATAAAGACATTTCTTTTGCTTACTTGCCTGAGTCATTTCCTTTACTCTGCATGAATCAAGCATATTTGACATCAGTTCAGCCAGAACTATTGCATTTAACTTGGGTACACTTGAGAACCCCAAAGAAATTTTAATTGCAAGTGAAGTAACCTCCGAAGAGAGGGAGAAACTAGAAGAAGTGTTGGTCAGATATGCCAAAGTATTTGCTTGGTCTTATGAGGACATGCCCGGGGTAGACAGAAACATTGCCCAGCACACAATACCAACTTATCCGAATATGAGGCCAGTAAAGCAGAAACTTCGACGGATGAGACCGGAATGGGCTGAGAAAGTCAGAGAGGAAGTTAAGAAGCAGATAGATGTGGGGTTCCTGGAAGTGGTAAAATATCCTGAATGGTTGGCTAACATAGTACCGGTACCAAGAAAGATGGGAAGGTCAGAATGTGTGTGGACTACAGAGATCTCAATAAAGCTTGTCCGAAAGATGATTTCCCTTTGCCGCATATAGATGTTCTGGTTGATAGTGCGGCTTTGTCTGCTATGTATTCATTTGCAGATGGATTTTCAGGGTACAATCAGGTTCTCATGGCTGAAGAAGATAAACACAAGACTGCATTTGTTACCGAGTGGGGTACCTATTGTTACAAGGTGATGCCGTTCGGGCTTAAGAATGCAGGAGCTACTTATCAGCGGATGGCCACTACACTCTTCCATGACTTAATGCACAAAGAGATTGAGGTGTATGTGGATGACATGATGGTGAAATCAGAAACGAGAGTTGGGCATATTGAGGCATTGGAAAGGTTCCTTCAGAGAGTTGACAGATATAACCTGCGGCTTAACCCCAAGAAATGTGTGTTTGGGGTGACATCAGGGAAATTGCTTGGTCATACAGTGGGAATGGGCGGAATAGAGGTAGACTCCTAAAAGATCAAGGCAATCACAGAAATGCCTGCACCGAAGACAGAAAAGGAAGTCAGGGCATTCTTGGGAAAGATTCAGTACATCAGTCGGTTTATTGCCAAGTTGACATCGGTATGTGAGCCTATCTTCAAACTGTTGAGAAAAGATCAGCCAGTGAGATGGAATGAACAGTGTCAGACCGCCTTCGACAGAATCAGAGAGTACCTGGTGAAGCCACCCGTATTGAAACCTCCGAGGCCGGGTAGACCTTTGATATTGTATTTGGCTATAGAATCAGAAGCATTGGGGGGTATGATGGTACAGGCAGATGAGACAGGGGTAGAACATGCAGTTTATTATCTGAGTAAGAAGATGCTCCCGTATGAGGCTCGATATCATGAGGTTGAGAAGATCTGTCTTGCGGTGGTATGGGCTTCCAGAAAGTTGCGACATTACTTCCAGTCTTACAAGATCCAGGTGGTGGTAAAGGAGAATCCTCTGAAATATCTTCATTTAGTGCCTTCACTAGTGGGAAAACTGGGCCGATGGTTGGTATTGTTGACAGAGTTTGACATTGAGTATATCACCTCCAAAGTGATCAAGGGACGAGCAGTAGCAGAGTTTCTGGCATTGCAACCTGTTGAGGGGGATCAGTATAAGTTTGAGTTTCCAGATGAAGAGATCCAAGCAATAACAGTTCAGAGATGGAAGATGTATTTTGATGGAGCAGTGAATTACAAGGGAGCCGGAATTGGGATCGTGATAGTAACCCCCGAGGGAGAGACTTTGCCTTTGGCCAAGAGGTTGACATTCAGAGTGACTAATAACATGGCCGAGTACGAAGCATGTGCTTTTGGTTTGACAACATTGATAGCCGTGAAGGCCGCGAGTGTGGAAATCTACGGAGATTCTATGTTAGTAGTCCCAGATGCGAGGAGAATGGGAATTGAAGGAAGAACGGTTGAAGCCTTACCTTTTTCACCTCAGAAAATTGGCACAGGATATCCCCGAGTGTAAGTTTCAGCACCTACCGAGGGAAGAGAATCAGATGGCAGACGCATTGGCTACACTAGCAGCGACTTGGGAAAATCCAGAGAAGTTAGTGATGAGACCGTTGGTACTGACAACAGCAAGTAAACCTTCTTATGAGATAGAAAGAATTCTGGAAGTTGAGATTGACGACGGTAAACCTTGGTATTGTGACATTCAGAGGTATCTGGAACATGGTGAATTCCCGGAAGGGGCGGGCAGAAAAACAGAATAGCCATTCAGAAGTTGGCTTCCCAGTACGTGACTTTGAGAGGGGAACTGTACAAGAGGCAGGCAACGGTATTCAGTTGAAGTGTTTAAGAAAGGAAGAAGCTCAACATGTAATGGAAGAAGTAAACGCCGGGGTATGTGGTCCGCACATGAACGGGTTGAATCTGTCCCGCAAGATAGTGAGACAAGGTTTTTATTGGTCAACTATGGAACACAGACTGCGCGAAGATGGTAAAGCACTGTCATGACTGTCAAGCACATGGTAATTTGAATCACTTACTGCACACAGAATTACACGGGTTGTCAGAGCCGTGGCCTTTCTCAGCATGGGGAATTGATATGATTGGGGAAATTCGACCAAATGCATCAAATGGGCATCGCTTCATAGTGGTGGCAGTAGATTACTTCTCAAAGTGGGTGGAAGCCGAATCCTTCCGTAAGTTACAGCGAAGCAGATGGAAAGTTCATAGCTCGGAACCTCATTTTTCGGTATGGTATGCCGCATCATGTAGTGACAGACAACGGGGTCCAGTTTCAAGGAGAGACGAAGGCAATGTTACAGAGGCATGGGATAGGCCACCACAAGTCATCACCGTACAGGCCGCAGGCAAATGGGGCAGTTGAGGCAGCCAACAAGACTATAAAGACAATTTTAGCCAAGATGACAGAAAATTGTAGAGATTGGGCCGAGAAATTACCGTATGCTTTGTGGGTACAGAACATCAGTAAGAACGGCAACAGGGTCCACACACCTTACTCCTTGGTCTACGCGGATGGAAGCAGTATCACCAGTAGAAGTGGAAATACAGTCCCTGAGGGTATTAGCAGAGGCAGAATTACCGGAACAGGAATGGGCCGCACAGAGATTTGATCAGTTAGCACTGTTGGATGAGAAGAGAACGAAGTCTTTGTATCACATGCAGTTGTATCAGAAGAGACTAGCCCGGGCATTCAACAAGAAAGTACGTCCCACAAAGATCAGAAAGGGTGATTTGGTACTTAAGCAGTCGAGGCCGTCGACGACAGATCCGAGAGGGAAATTCAGGCCTAACTGGGAAGGACCTTACATCGTTCAGAAAGTCATGGGAAATGGAGCAGTGAAGCTATCAGACTTGGAAGGAAACGAGTTCACACGAGCCGATCAACGTAGACAGATTAAAGCAGTACTTTGCCTGAGGGAGAGAAGACTGAGCAGTCACCACAAGGATCGACAGAAGATCTAACCCAACGGAATAGGGAAATCATTCATGCATACACGTAACGTTGCATTCTCTTGTGTTTGTTTCTGTTTTGGTTCGCAGGTTCAAAGAAAGAAGAAAGCGGCAAGAATGAGCCAAGCAACGTCAACGCAATTTCAGTTTTTGGGGTGAGTCCCAAGGGGCGAGGCCCACATCAGCTTGGGGCGAGGCCCATATCATGTCCATCTCCAGGTATGGAGACACATCATCAGTTCGAGGGCGAGGTCACTATTTCAGCGGTGTTGGGTCGAGGTGCCCAGGGTCGAGGTGCCCCCGTTGTCAGTTGTAGTTCCGGTCGAGGTGCCCAGGGTCGAGGTGCCCACTACATCATCAGTTCGAGGGCGAGGTCCCTATATTCAGCGGTGGTTGGGTCGAGGTGCCCAGGGTCGAGGTGCCCCGTTGTCAGTTGTAGTTCCGGGTCGAGGTGCCCACTACATCATCAGTTCGAGGGCGAGGTCCCTATAGTCAGCGGTGTTGGGTCGAGGTGCCCAGGGTCGAGGTGCCCCCGTTGTTCAGTTGCAATTATTGGGACGCGTCCCAGGATCGAGGTCCGCTGCAGTACCAACTCAACTCGAGGCGGCAGCCGAGCCAGGTAAGTAAAATGCATTGCATAACTTTGATAGGATTGTTCAAAGTCACACACTGCACAAGTCCCATCAAAGTGGGGGCGACTGTAGGCATTGCATTTTCACATGTGAAACCCGATGATGAGCCTCATTTGGAGGCACTACATTTTGAGTCACGACAGCCGCGGGAAAGGATATCGGAAGGGGAATTCAGAATAAACAAGCTCACTATCTTCGTTAGTGCTGCGTTCGCTACTTCGTTCGAACGGAAAACAGATTGCGGGTGTTCGTGTCGCGTTCGAGGAAGCGTTCGAACGGTGTCGGTAATTCTGGTTTTGCTGCTGGCCTCACACCCAGCCATTTAGCTCCCCAAAGCCCATAAAAACATCCCAAATTAATAAATAAATATTAATTTAAACATTAAACATTAAATAAAACATTTAAGCCATTTACCAATTAAATAAAATATTTACCTAACTTAAACTAAAATCAACCCAAAATTAAAATAAGATATACCTAATTAAAATCAATCCTAACCAATTAAAGCCAATCATATATTTGACTTCCTAATCTAATAAGATAATTACCAATATAAAATATTTGTATCCTAAACCAACACAAATTAAATATTGCAACTTCCTAATTGAATTATTTTGTCCCTTCAATCTTGTGTATACCTTTCTCATCTCTCCTAATTTGGAAACAAAATCTCTTCCTTGTGAGACAAGGTGAAACCCTAGACATCTTCTATATAAACAACCCTAACCAAAGCCATTCTCTCCTGGGACATAGATAATTCACACCCAAAACTCTCTCGAAATCTCTCTAGACTCTCTCTACACACCCAAGACTAAACAAAAAAACGAGAAAACACTTCACACATACACAAGAAAGAAAACAAAGAACCACCACAAGCCACCACCCTCCATAGTCGAATCCAAAGCACCTACAACCACCCTCCATAGCCGAATCCAAAGCACCTACAACCACCATAGCCAAATCCAGAACACACCAAACTCACCCTTAGCCGAATCCTAAAAACGCCTAAACAACCTCCTAGATTACCTTAAAACAGTAGCCCAAATCCTAAAAAAAACAGTAACATAAAAAACTGCATAGATAATCTTAAAAATAATCACATACCACTGCACTAAAAGCCCACACAAACTTGGAATAGTTCATTGAAAACGTTAAAACAGGTGGCCAGTGCAGTGAGCAGCAAGACAGAGGCCGAATAGGAGCAGAACGGAGTTCGAATCGCAAGCAAAACAACAAAGCAGTGAGCTAGGACGCTGAACCAGTGAACCAGAAAAGTTGCGAGCTTTACCTTCCTTCCGATCTTCGTGAAACGCGAGTCCGAGAGACGGCTTAAAAGGTTAGACCTGAGGGTATCTTTCACACTTGTTTTCCTTTTCCGCATAATTTATTAAGTATTACTTGTATGATTGTCATGTTGAAATGCGTGTGTGGTCTTTGAGTAGATAAATATGCATGAATTATGAGATGTAATATGTTGTGGGTATTGGATGAATGAGAGATGTGTCAACTCTCGCGGTATATATCGGATGGAAACCCACATAAATTTCATAGCCGATTCCGAATGGACGGTAGTATGATCTGTACTCGGGCCACAACTCCACGTACCGCTTGGGTAAACGGCACCATCTTTCTTTTGTTGTGTTGCTTTTTGCTTATTTAGTTTTCTTTACTTGAATTCAATATGTTGTTTATTTATGCATGATTCAATCAAGCGCATGGGCTTAGTGAGTTAGTCCAAAGGTCCTCCATTTGGGAGAAAGAGCCGAAAAGGCCACCTTTGACACTACACACTACTTCGCCGCGCCGTTGATGTGTGTTCGGTTGGATGCAAGATACGTTCAATCGGGCATACTTAATTTGATGTTATTGAGTTTATCTTTTATGTATGGTTCAATCAAGCGCATGGGCTTAGTAAGTGGAATGAAATATCCCTTATGGGGAGGGGTTAAAACCCGTTACCACGATGCTTTGTCGCGCCGGTTGATGTGTGTTCAGATTGGATGTAAGATGTGTTCAATCGGGCATACTTAGAATAATATGATTGTCTTTATGTTTGTATGCATGATGTGATGTGACGCGCATGGGCTTAGTATGTTGGTCTAAAGGTCCTCTCTTTGAGAGATCAAGAGCCCCAAAAGGCCACCTTTACGGCAGTACTTCGCCGCGCCCCTTTATTTTGTTGTTTATGTATTGCGTCCTATTTCATGCATCAAGTCTGTTCCCGTTCGAACGCGTTTACGAACGCAACTCGAACGCGCATACATTTTTGCCTTATCATGCATCAGGTCTCATTTCCGTTCGAACGCGTTTACAAATGCCATACGAACGTGAGCATACTGTTTCATTTTCGTTTGAACGCGTTATCAAACGCCATACGAACGCGAGCATTCTGTTTCATTTCCGTTCGAACGCGTTTACGAACGCTACTCGAACGCGAGCATTCTGTTTCATTTCCGTTCGAACGCGTTTACGAACGCTACTCGAACGTGAGCTTCTGTTTCATTCCGTTCGAACGCGTTTATGAACGCTACACGCACACCGAACGCAACACGAACTGAGTCATCTTCATTAGATTTCATGCATAGTTTTCCTAGTAGCTATCTCCACATGTATAAATACAAATATGTTAATGTATTACAATTCATATGCTTATGTCATGATAACATTTGAGTATTATTTCTTGCGGTATATCGGATGAAACCCAGACGTAAATTCCGTAGCCGATTCCGAATGGACGGTAGTGCGGTCTGTACTTGGGATACAATTCCACGTACCGCTTGGAAAAGTGCCCATATGTGTGCTTGTATGGTTAATATGTGTGCTTGTATGGTTAATATGTGTGCTTGTGTTTTCCTTGAATGTAATATGCAAATGAAGTTGTATGTTCGTTGCTATTTTGATATATGTTAAGCATGCAATTTTAAAACGTGAGATATATGTCAAATGTGTACATAAGTTTTATCTTGAATATGAGAATTTAGAAGCATGATACTCTTGGAAATAAATTACTTAAGCTTGATTAAATTATTACATAAATCCTTTCATTACAAGTGACATAAGTAAGGGACCATTCCGAACCCAACGGTTTGAGGTCTTCCCTTGCGAGGGGTGAGTGCGGCCTTAAATCTTTGTCCCGGTTCACACCGGGTGGCGGCTCCATGTTATTTAGTACTTCCTAACAAGGCCGCGAGCCTAGGAACGGCGTCGCCCAGGTTCTGTTATCCACAAGGCCTCCAACATCTGACGGAAATGGAGCATTTGCTGTTCTAACTGGTCAATCTTCTTCTCGTGGTCCAGCTTGACCTATTGTAGCTTGTCCTTAGTCTGCCTTAGCTCGTCTCGGGTGGTGGCTAACTCGTTTCGAAGAGAGGCATTTTCCGAATTAATAGTATTGCGTCCAGATGACGTCGGCTTCTTACGAGTGCCAAGGCCAACGTTGTAAGCTGTCTGATTCTTGAAAACCAATTGCAACAACTGCTCATCTGGTATCGGGTCGGACCCTGTCTCATGAGTTTGATGTTGGAGTTCCATCATTTCGTTCTGTTTCAAAAAATAAGTTAATATTAGAATTTGAGAAAAAAAAATTAACATATATAATATTAATTATTTTATTTTAAAAATTGAAACTTACATAGCAGCGTTCGACTTCTTCATTTATCCATTTGTTTCTCTCATTGTAATGCGTCACACAGAAAAATTCTGGAAATGATTGCACCTCACCTGTGTTACTCTGTTATAAACAGAAAATAAATTCAATATTATTCCACATTAGTAAAAACAATGAACTGTTTTACATTAGGATATATTTACCTCAGAATGTTCGGCACGATGTTGGATAAATGGCTTCGAACCTCCACGGTGGTTAAAACGCAAGTGATTTCGATTTTCCGCATTTGCGTGACATTTATCCTGCATTTACCAACACTGTAAGTGCCGAAAACAAAGACAATTATAAATTTCCGTTTATTTCAAAATTTACCTCGTGTTTTTTGCTAGACCAAAGCTCACATAAGAATGTCCAGTCTTGCTCCTCTATAAAATCAGGCTTGTGTTGTGGAGCATCTGAAGGTCCATGTTCGTCGAATATTGGTTTCAGGACTTTTGTCCTATAATCTTTATAACTTTTCCGCATGTGGTAGTCAATATATTGTTGGACATTCACTTTGGTCAGATCGAAGTCGAACCACTCCTACATGAATATCAACCGAGTAAAAATAAGTATAAAATAAAAATGTTAACTAACAAACAATATTGAAAACTTAATACCGTACGAAAACTCACAAGTAGCGAAGAGAATAGCTGGTTGATTTTTGTCTCCCACTGTATCTTTCTCCAAGAAACGTAGTTTTGGGGAGCTTCAAATCGAGCTGTAGCTCATATGGCTGTAGTAAACGCTGAATTATGTTGTCCGACTTGACTGTGTCCATCATCTGATATCTCAATCCGGATACGGCCGTGAGCCTTAACGTATTTAGCCAACCCCAGACCACGGGTACGTCCTCGACCATTCGCTGTACTGGACTCACCTGTGCTAGCAGAGAGTACATCAGGGCCAGTTGTCCTTGCTGATGTAGATGGAGTCGCATTAGCTTGTCTGCGATTGCCCGGTTGTAGACAACAGAACCTGGGCGACGTTGTTCTAGGCTCGCGGCCTAGTTGGGAAGTATGAAATAACATGGAGTCGCCACCCGGTGTGAACCGGGACAAAGATTTAAGGCCGCACTCACCCCTCGCAAGGGAAGACCTCAAACCGTTGGGTTCGGAATGGTCCCTTACTTATGTCACTTGTGATGATATAATTTGTGCAATGAACTAACCAAGTCTACTCAATAATCATGCTCAAGGGTACTTAGATCTAACATGCTTTCATCCAAATAATTTTCACGCAATGTAACACAACAAACATATTGAACCGTTGAATCACATGTATAAATCATTACCCAAACGCATCATAAACTAAGAACATGCATAATGGACAACCTAAACATGCTTTAACAAATAAATAACAAACTAAATTAAACCATGCTTTAAATAATAAACATATAACCTAAAGACTATAACATGCTCAAATACAAATTTGGATGAGACGAGATACGTGTATCTTAAGTGGTACGTGGCATTGTATCCCGAGTGCAGACCATACTACCGTCCATTCGGAATCGGCTATGGAATTTACGTCCGGGTTTCCATCCGATATACCACAAAAGGAACACATATCCCGCTCACCCAACAATCACATCATGCTTCAAACGACTCTCATGCCATTATATATCAAAATAAATAAAACAACAATAAAGAAGATAAGTAGAAAGGTGCCCTCAGGTCTAACCTCTTTTGTCGTCTAAGAAAGGGCGTTACACGTCCGTTGGAAGGGTGAATGATCCGCTACTCTTTTAGTTCACCAACTCCACGTCTTTCCTCACTGTTTTGCTGCTCGGGCTGCTGTTTCAAGTCCGTTTCGCTGCTGCTTCGCTGCTACGTTTCAGGTCACTGTCTTGATGGTTTATCGGACTGTTTTGGGTGATTTTGAAGGCTTAGGGAGGTGCGTTTGTGGGTATTTTTTAGGGAAACTTTATGGAGGGTTTTGGGATGGTGTTTAGGTGATTTTAGGACTGTTTTATGGGTTGAAGACGCAACAAAAAACTGACCAGAACAGGGGACGAAACTGTGCAGTTCAAGGTGCAGTGAGGGGTGTTTCGGGACTGTTTTGGGCGCTGAATTGGAGCTGTGAATGGGGGGTCTTTTGTGCGACTTTGGGGCTGTATTTGAGGCTTATTTTAAGGTGTTTTAGGGCTGTGAATTGTGGCTGGAACTTGGCAATGGAGGGCTGTGAAAAGGGGTTTAGGCGTGAAGGGTTTTGGTGAAGGAAGAATGATGCGGCAATGGAGGGTGCTTAGGTTTAATGATTCGGCAATGGAGGCTTCAAGGAGGTTTTTGGACGTGCAAGGAGGCTTGAGAAAGTGTTTGGGACGTGCTTGGGGAAAATAGTGTGCTAGGTTTGTGAATGGGGGTGAAGGCCTCTTTTTATAGGCAAAGGGAGATGACTTTCCTAATTTGAATATGAGAGAATCTCCTAATTGGTTTCTAATAAGGAATAGATCTCCTAATTATGATTTGGGATTGGATTTGATTTGGTAGGGATTTGATTTGATTTCTTTTATTTAGGTAAGGATTTAACAAGATTTAAACATGTGATTAATGTGCAATTACCTAAATAAAGAGCAATGGGTGTGAATCATGGCCAATGGGCATAGGTTTGGTTTGACTTGGTTTGACTTGGGTTGACTTGGGTATTTGGGCTTGGTTTGGGTTAGGTATGTGGTCTATGGGAGTTTTGGGCCTAAGGTGAGCTTAGAAACGGAGGTATAACAAGCAACCGAAGCGAAAACAACGAGATTAAATCCATCAAAAATTCCATTTTCCAACTTTACCCTTCCAACGTCCGTTTCCCACGACTTTCATGACTAAAGAAGTAGTTGCCTCCATACGAGACTCATCATTGGGCTAATGTGTAAAAATGAAATGCCTACAGTCGCCCCCACTTTGATGGGACTTGTGCAGTGTGTGACAATGACAATCCTATCAAAGTACGTGCAATGCATTTTTACTTACCTGGCTCGCCAGCTGTCACCTGGTCTGCCTGCTGTGCTGAGTTGATAATGCTAAACCCCGTACCTAGGGCATCGCGGTTGCGTCTCCATACCTAGAGTATCGCAGTGATGATGTTGGTTGTCTGAGTGCTAATCCCATACCTAGGGTGTCGCAGTGACGCCTCCGTACCTAGAGTGCCACAAATGTCTGAATAGTCCACATGCCGTACCTGGCGTGCTAACCCCGTACCTAGGGCGTCGCTTGTGGTCTGAATGCTAACCCCGTACCTAGGGTGTCGCGGTGACGTCTCCGTACCTAGAGAGCCACAAATGTCTGAATAGTCCACATGCCGTACCTGGCGTGCTAACCCCGTACCTAGGGCGTCGCTGTGGTCTGAATGCTAACCCCGTACCTAGGGTGTCGCAGTGACGTCTCCGTACCTAGAGAGCCACAAATGCCTGAGTGCTAACCCCGTACCTAGGGTGTCGAGTGACGCCTCCGTACCTAGAGTGCCACAAATGTCTGAGTGCTAACCCCGTACCTAGGGGTCGCGGTGACGTCTCCGTACCTAGAGAGCCACAAATGTCTGAGTGCTAACCCCGTACCTAGGGTGTCGCAGTGACGCCTCCGTACCTAGAGTGCCACAAATGTCTGAGTGCTAACCCCGTACCTAGGGTGTCGCGGTGACGTCTCCGTACCTAGAGAGCCACAAATGTCTGAGTGCTAACCCCGTACCTAGTGGTGTCGCAGTGACTCCTCCGTACCTAGAGAGCCACAAATGTCTGAATGCTACCCCGTACCTAGGGTGTCGCAGCTGTGATATCTCCATGTCCGGAGTGCCGTACCGGCTGAACTGATCTGATATCTCCATACCCAGAGTGACGTACCTGGCTGAACTGATATCTCCATACCCGGAGTGCCGTACCTGGCAAAACTGATCTGATATCTCCATACCCGGAGTGCAGTACCTTGCTGAACTGATATCTCCATACCCGGAGTGCCGTACCTGGCTGAACTGATATCTCCATATCTGGAGTGCCGTACCTGGCTGATCTGATATCTCCATACCCGGAGTGCCGTACCTGGCTGAACTGATTTGAACCAATGTGGGCCTCACCCACAGAATGCCATACCCGGCAGATCTGATGCTGTGAACCTAATGTGGGCCTCGCCCCCTGAATGCCATACCCGGCAAGTCCGTTACTGATGTTGATCTAATGTGGGCCTCGCCCTCTGAATGCCATACCTGGCAAGTCTACTACTGATGCCGATTCTCTATTTTGCATACTGTAGTGCCTCTCTTCGAGATAATCTTGATAGCTAAACATATTTTTGTCCTCAACGGATGCTTCACGTCAAAGCCAAAGAATCTTCAAAGTACTCGACATATTCAAACCCAATCCCCTGAATGGGTGATCTGAACCAGACTCCTAGTGTGTGTATGTGCTAAGGTTCCTTCGCAGCTTATTCCTTAAATCAGCCAACTCGATGATTTCGCTTCGGAGAATCGGATCAGTGGGTCTAACCAACCTGGATGTCTGGGTCACATTCTGTGATTACTGTAGCATACTCAACATGATATGGTCTTCTTTTATTGCATCATCTCTTTCTTTCATTATTTTCCTTCATTTTTTCTTTTCTTTTCTTTTCTCTTTTTCTTTTTCTGACTCACCTACCCTTTAAGGTAGCATTTCTCCTCATGGTGGTCCTAATACTCGCCCATGGGTAGCTTCACGCTTATCGGTTATAGGCGGTCTATTTCTTTTCTTTTTATTGCAGAGACTTTTCTTTCTTTATTTTCCAACCATATCATGTATCGTAGCATAGACAAATCAGTGTGGACATCCAGGCAAACGGTCATTCACCGATCCACCATCTCTTCAACTAGTCATCTCATCAACCGCTCAGGCTTCTACTGTTGAGATACCTTTATCAAGTGCTTCATGAGTCCAGCCGAGATCAATCCATTCAGAATACCGGATAAGAGCGCGTCTCGCGCTTCTCGCTTCTAAGGCTTCTCCCTACAGCACATAATGTCATCACCGGACATATGTTTAACCATCAAAGACTTCTCTCTCACTCTCTTTTTTTTTTTTTTTTTTTTTTTACTCACTCACTCACTCAATCAAAGGAATTCTTCCTCTTTACTGCTGACCATGTGGGCTTCGCCCCCGGGATCCATATCCGAATTTCAAACTCAAAATGGGCCTTAACCCTCAGATTACCATCTGAATCTTAACACCGATGTGGACCTCAGCCTTAGGATTTCTTCCCAAATTCAATACAGTGCTTTCGCTGTTTCTGATTGGCTTGTCTTTGCCGTTTTCTCTTTTATTCTTCGATACCTGTGAATATAAAACAAAAACACAAAACACGCAAAAAAAGAATGCAATAATGGGTTATATGTGTGCATGCATGCATGAGTTCTCTTTATCCCGTTGGGTTAGGTCTTCTGCGGGTGACTATTCAGTCTTATGTCCCTCAAGCAAAATACAACTTCAATCTGTCGACATTGATCGGCTCGATGAACTCATTCCCTTCCAAGTCCGACAGTCTCATTGCTCCATTTCTCAATTTCTAAATGGTTATACTGTCTCTTTTTTTTTGCTTGCTTCTTCCGAGGATTCCCTGATTTCTTAAACGTCATCAAAGTGCCAAGGTTGAATGCTTTTGTCAAATATACTCATGTTGCAGGTTGAAGAGATTCAGGAAAGTAAGCGAAATGAATGTCTTTATTATCATTCAGAAAAACATTCAAACAGATAGACGAAGTCAATGTCTTTGTTAAAAATGCAGAAAATAAACCAGAAAGAATAGTTTCAATATTCGCGGCATATCCTTCTTCCTCGGCCTATGGTTCTTCACCGCTGTCATTCCTTATTCCTACGAGAGAGGCTGGGTGGTTGAGGGCTTGGAGGACGAAACTTTCAGGTAGGCCGGAATTAATCATATAGGTGGGTGGTGGGACGGATTGGTAGTTAGGCAATGGGTTATGGTATGTGTTTGGCTGTTCTTTCTCAGGGTCGGGTATTTTGGCAGTCTATTAGGTCTTGGACTTCATGGCGAAGCCGGGCACAGTTGTCGGTGTCATGGCCAGGCTGTTGGTGAAAATGGCAGAAACGGTTCATATTTAGGTTCGACGGGGGAGGATTTGGGAGTGGTTTTTGTTCTAGGGGTTTTAACAGCCCTTGCCTCAGTAGCTTCTCCAGTACCTTGGACAAAGGTCTGCCCAAGTTAGAAAAAGCCTATTCCTTATGGCCGTAACCTCCGCAGTAACAGGCTTAACACCTGAGGATCCTCCGACAGTCCTCCTGCTCAAACTAAAGAACTTTCTGTTCTCAGCCTCCTCCTCTTCAATAACCATTACAGTCTCCCTTAACTGGCGGAAGTCTCAATCATCGATGTCATCCTTCTGAGCTTACCATAAATCGAGGGTTAGTCCCCTTGATGATCATTTTGATCTGATCTTTCTCGGAAGGCCTGGTCTGCATTTTCAAGAGCTGGCTTCTCCAGCGGTCAACATACTCTTTAAAGCTCTCCTCAGGCTTTTGCTTAGTATTCTCCAAGTCGCGGAGCGACAAGTCGATCTCTAAGTCAGTTACATACTGCTTTAAGAAGGCATCAGCCAACTCCCTCCAATCTTCTTTAACCTTCTTCTCAAGGCTATGATACCAAACCACATGTGCACCCTCGAGTGACATTCCGAACATTTTCTGGACTTGGCGCTGAGACAGGACGACCGAACTCATCACCGAGACATATTGTCGCAAATGGACCCTCGGGTCCCCATTCCCATTAAACTTGCGATGTCGGGCATTTTGAACTGTGCGGGCAACTGCTCCTCAAAGGTCATTGAATCATAATCCAGTAGATCCTTATGCTTCCCCCTCAGCTTACGGGTGACAGACTCCATCTGATCACGAAGCCTTTGCATTTAAGCCTGAGTTCCGGCTATCCTACCAGCGGCATAGTCAGCCAGATCATCATCAAATACCGGAGCATCATCATTTACTCCACTCGGAGGGCTCTCCCGCCTCTCATTCTCAGATCCTCCCGCAGCGCGGGGCACAGCCATATTAGACATGGCAGCAGTCAGAGCTTGCATTTGTTCAGTCATCTTGGCGAAGTTAGCTTCCATCTGCTCCATTCTAGACCCCTCGTTGACAGATTCACTCATATTCACTGAAGGTCTTTTGACTAATCTTCCCTCTTCTCTAACCCAACGGGAATCTATGTTGTCTCTCTTAAGGCTACGTGTCAGTGCATATATGTGCGATGCATGTAATAGATAAAATTATAAAAAGAAATTCAAACTACTTGGCCCATTATCATTTTAAAGTATTTAATCACACCATCGCGCGGTGCAAACTTGTCCCAGTTGAAAAGTCCCAACATGTTTACACTTTACAATGACATGGCTAAATGACTTCAAATGATAAAAGGCCCATTCACAAAGTGGCCCACCGGTATTTTAGAAGCTTTGGCCCAACTGTCAAAGGACACAAACTTGCCCCAGTTTAAATGGCCCAACAAGTTCACATCTTTTGACAAAAGGTCCAACTGGATCCAAATGACGGCGGTCCAACACACAAACATAAAATACATAACTACGGTTCTTTCAAGGCTAAGTTTCACAAGTGGGTTCACGGGGCGTGGACAAAGGCTCTCGTTTGACGAAGGATACCCACAACTAGGACTCCCCACTCAAGGGTTCAAGCGACCAAGTGAGTGCACCCTTTTTATACCTTACGGTACGTGCCAACGAGTTACGGGTGTGACTAACTGTCGAATGGATTTCCCGTTGTAGATTCCCCAGAGGGAAGGTGGAGCAAGGCTCTCTTAAGTACCCAAGCCCCTTAGGCTCTTATCGCTTGGTGTCAGGAATAAACAACGAGTCCTCCAAACTAGTATGTCACAACGAGCTACAAGTAATGATTTATCTGAATGCCTTCACAGCTTTTCCCCGAAGGGTAGTGAGTGAAGGAAGACACCCAACCATCACCTAGCTTCAACAAAGCCTTTGATTAACCCCCTCAACCCACTATAGAAATGGTCAACTAAAGCACAAATTATACACATCACAAGACATGATTTCGAGGCCAATTCTCTAATATCCCCAGTGGAGTCGCCAGACTGTAGACAACAGAACCTGGGCGACGTTGTTCTAGGCTCGCAGCCTAGTTGGGAAGTATGAAATAACATGGAGTCGCCACTCGGTGTGAACCGGGACAAAGATTTAAGGCCGCACTCACCCCTCGCAAGGGAAGACCTCAAACCGTTGGGTTCGGAATGGTCCCTTACTTATGTCACTTGTGATGATATAATTTGTGCAATGAACTAACCAAGTCTACTCAATAATCATGCTCAAGGGTACTTAGATCTAACATGCTTTCATCCAAATAATTTTCACGCAATGTAACACAACAAGCATATTGAACCGTTGAATCACATGTATAAATCATTACCCAAACGCATCATAAACTAAGAACATGCATAATGGACAACCTAACCATGCTTTAACAAATAAATAACAAACTAAATTAAACCATGCTTTAAATAATAAACATATAACCTAAAGACTATAACATGCTCAAATACAAATTTGGATGAGACGAGATACGTGTATCTTAAGTGGTACGTGGCATTGTATCCCGAGTGCAGACCATACTACCGTCCATTCGGAATCGGCTATGGAATTTACGTCCGGGTTTCCATCCGATATACCACAAAAGGGAACACATATCTCGCTCACCCAACAATCACATCATGCTTCAAACGACTCTCATGCCATTTTATATATCAAAATAAATAAAACAACAATAAAGAAGATAAGTAGAAAGGTGCCTCAGGTCTAACCTCTTTTGTCGTCTAAGAAAGGGCGTTACACGTCCGTTGGAAGGGTGAATGATCCGCTACTCTTTTAGTTCACCAACTCCACGTCTTTCCTCGCTGTTTTGCTGCTCGGGCTGCTGTTCAAGTCCGTTTCGCTGCTGCTTCGGCTGCTACGTTTCAGGTCACTGTCTTGATGGTTTAGCGGACTGTTTTGGGTGATTTTGAAGGCTTAGGGAGGTGCGTTTGTGGGGATTTTTTAGGGAAACTTTATGGAGGTTTTTGGGATGGTGTTTAGGTGATTTTAGGACTGTTTTATGGGTTGAAGACGCAACAAAAAACTGACCAGAACAGGGGACGAAACTGTGCAGTTCAAGGTGCAGTGAGGGTTGTTTCGGGACTGTTTTGGGCGCTGAATTGGAGCTGTGAATGGGGGGTATTTTTGCGACTTTGGGGCTGTATTTGAGGCTTATTTTAAGGTGTTTTAGGGCTGTGAATGGTGGCTGGAACTTGGCAATGGAGGGCTGTGAAAAGGGGTTTAGGCGTGAAGGGTTTTGGTGAAGGAAGAATGATGCGGCAATGGAGGGTGCTTAGGTTTAATGATTCGGCAATGGAGGCTTCAAGGAGGTTTTTGGACGTGCAAGGAGGCTTGAGAAAGTGTTTGGGACGTGCTTGGGGAAATATGTGTGCTAGGTTTGTGAATGGGGGTGAAGGCCTCTTTTATAGGCAAAGGGAGATGACTTTCCTAATTTGAATAGGAGAGAATCTCCTAATTGGTTTCTAATAAGGAATAGATCTCCTAATTAGGATTTGGGATTGGATTTGATTTGGTAGGGATTTGATTTGATTTCTTTTATTTAGGAAGGATTTAACAAGATTTAAACATGTGATTAATGTGCAATTACCTAAATAAAGAGCAATGGGCGTGAATCATGGCCAATGGGCATAGGTTTGGTTTGACTTGGTTGACTTGATTTGACTTGGTTGACTTGGGTATTTGGGCATGGTTGGGTTATGTATGTGGTCTATGGGAGTTTTGGGCCTAAGGTGAGCTTAGAAACGGAGGTATAACAAGCAACCGAAGCGAAAACAACGAGATTAAATCCATCAAAAATTCCATTTTCCAATTTTACCCTTCCAACGTCCGTTTCCCGCGACTTTCATGACTAAAGAAGTAGTGCCTCCATACGAGACTCATCATGGGCTAATGTGTAAAAATGCAATGCCACACCGGTGCCATATGTAAAAACCCACAAAGTTTAATGTTCTCGGCCTTGGCCTTCCCTCTCTCGCTCACATACAAGAATCATAAACAAAAATATACAAAGCTCTCACTCACATAGCCAAAGCAAAACAACTCCATAAATTTCCCTCGCTCGGCCAATTCAACAATAATTCACAAATCACGTCAAAATCCCACGAACCAACCACTCGCCCATCATCACAAACGACCACCACACGCAGATTCACCACAAACCAAATCCACACGCCATTATCACAATTCCAGAACAGCAACAATTTGCTGCTGTTCTGGACCCCCTCTTTCTCTCTGGCCTTCCCTCTCTCGCTCACCTAAATCTCTCTCATATACAAGAATCACAAACAAAAATATACAAAGCTCTCACTCACATAGCCACAAGCAAACAACGCCAAATTCCCTCGCTCGGCCAATTCAACAACAATTCACAAATCACGTCAAAATCCCACGAACCAACCACTCACGCCATCATCACAAACGACCACCACACGCAGATTCACCACAAGCCAAAGACACAAACCCAATATAGGCACTGCATTTTTGCATATAAGTCCCGATGATGAATCTCGTATGGAGACATTACCTCTTTAGTCGTGAAAGTCGCTTGTGGTGAATCAAGAATTGACACATTGTTTGATTTAACTCGCTGGAGTAGCTTCGGGTTCGCTTGTTGGACCTCCGTTTTAAAAAACATCCCTAGCCCGAACCCATTAAATTACATCCAAATTAATAAATAAAATATTAAAATACACCTCACAAATTAAATAATTAAAACCATTAAATTAAACCTAAATTAAATTAAATCACATTCCTAATTTAATTAAATCACCTACCAATTTAAGATAAAACATATTCATAATTTAATTAAATCACCTACCAATTTAAATAATCATATCATTAACTAAAAAGAACAAATCAAATTAATTCCCCTAATTAAAGATTTTCCCTGTCACATACTAAATTAAAAATATCTCCTAATTAATACACAAATTTGATTCATTCTCCAACACGGTAAACCCTTTCCCTTGACCTATAAAAAGAACCATTCACCCCTTACCAAACCCTGGCTGGCTGACTGGCTGGCTGGCTCACTCTCACGAAAATACAAAAGAAAATAACCTAGCCACACAGCCCACCTTATCTTACTCAAAGTCACGTAAGCCTCCACCAGTGCATCACCAAGTCTTCTTCACGCCAAAGCCACAAACTTCAGCACATTCATCACCGACCAGCCCCTTTGACCGCATATACCCTCACACACCTGGCCTTCACGTAAGCCTCACTAATTGCCTTCATCAGCCCTTCATAGCCTTCTTCACGTACTGCCATAAGACACCTGCCCATTGACCTCGCCACCTACCCTTTTCACCCCTTCACGCACCTGCCTCTCATTTCAATTAGCGCCACACACTCACCCATAATCCTCAACGCCACCTTACTCCTTCAATCAGCCACATAACCCTCAACGCCACACGCCATTCATCACGCCTGACCAACCTTCCTTCACTTACACAGACCATTCAACACTAACGCCACTTGCCTCACCTTCACACTGCCATCACACATTAGCCCCATAAGCCTGCGCACCATAAACCAAATCACGCCTCGCCAGCCCTTAACAAATATGCAACCAGCCCTCAATAAACCACTCACCAGCCCTCCTTCTGCTCATCAAAATAACGCCCAAACAGCCACAAACCTTCCCTCCAAATCACCTCAAAACAGCCCCCATAAACCCCTGAAACTGTCCAGATTTTAGCCACAAAACTGCATCAAAAACTGCACAAAACAGTCACCAAAAACTGCACAAACCAGTCCCCTAATTACCGCAAAATATCGACAAGAAAATACAACAAAAACAGCAGCGCAACGTGAGTGAAAACAGCGGCCCAAACAGTGAAACAACGAGGAAAAACATTGGATTAGTGAACCAGAAAAGTTGCGGAGCAATAATCCTTCCGACGGCCGTGTAACGCGCTTTCGAGAGACGACAAAACAGGTTAGACCTGAGGACACACTTTTATTTATTATCTTTCGTTTATTTTTATTTCTCTTAATATATTATCATATGAGAGTCGTGTATTGAAGCATGATGTGAATTTTGGATGAGCGGAATATGTGTTTCCTTTTGTGGTATATTGGATGGAAAACCGGACGTAAATTCTGTAGCTGAATCCGAATGGACGGTAGTGCGGTTTGTACTCGGGATACAATGCCACGTACCATTTGAGAGACACGTATTTCGTCTCATCCAAATTTGTATTTGAGCATGAAATAGTTCGTAGGTTATTTATTTATTATTTAAAGCATGATTTAGCATAGTTTATTATTTATTTTCAAAGCATGATTATGCATGATATTTTATTTAGTTTATGTTCATGTTTAAATAGAGATTTGTTTATTTTGGTTTCAAATTTCAATATGCTCGTTGCGTAATATTGCGTGTTTGTCGTTTAATAACTTACTTTTCAAGCATGCAAACTTAGATTAGGAATTATTTTGACAAATGCATATTAGATCTAAGTCACCCTTGAGTATACATGTTGAGTAGAATCGGTTAATTTATTGCACAAATCATATCGTTACAAGTGACATAAGTAAGGGACCATTCCGAACCCAACGGTTTGAGGTCTTCCCTTGCGAGGGGTGAGTGCGGCCTTAAATCTCATTTTCCCGGTTCACAAACGGGTGGAGACTCTATTATTCTCCGGTTTAGTCCCCCGCGGGCTACTCCGTACTCCCACTAGGTCATGAGCCTAGAACAGCATGCGTCGCCCAGGTTCTGTTGTCTACAGTCTGGCGACTCCACTGGGGATAGAGAATCAGCCCCGAAATCATGTCTTGTGATGTGTATAATTTGTGCATTAGTTGACCGTTTCTATAGTGGGTTGAGAGGGTTAATCAAAAGCTTTGTTGAAGCTAGGTGATGGTTGAGTGTCTTCCTTCATTCACTACCCTTCGGGGAAAAGCTGTGAAGACACCGAGATAATCATTACTTGTAGCTCGTTGTGACAGACTAGTTTGGAGGACTCGTTGTTTATTCCTGACACCAAGCGATAAGAGCCTAAGGGGCTTGGGTACTTAAGAGAGCCTCGCTCCACCTTCCCTCTGAGGAATCTACACTGGGAAATCCATTCGACATTTAGTCACACACCGTAACTCGTTGGCACGTACCATAAGGTATAAAAAAGGTGCGCTCGCTTGGTCGCTTGAACCCTTGAGTGGGGAGACCTAGTTGTGGGCAAACCTTCGTCAGCAAGAGCCTTTGTCCGCACTCCCGAAAACCCACATATGGACCATAGTTGTAGGACCTATAGGAGCCACCCCTCTATGCTTTTGATAACCACATGCATGTTATATTCTTATACATCACGCGTATCTCATGCATCTCATGCATACATGCATCATGTTAACCCTCGTGTCTTAAAAGCCATCATAGATATCCGTTGGGTTAGAAAAGATGGGCTTGTCAAGAAGAGTTAGAAAACATGGATATCGGGAAAAGGAAATCGAGAGAAACAGAAAACCTTACGGCAATGAGAGAGAAGAGACATGGTGGGCCCAAAAAAAAAAGAAAAAAAAAAAGATATAAAAAGAGAGAAAAAAGGAAAAAAAAAAAAGAAAAAAGAAAAAAGAGGAAAAAAAAAAAAAAAAAAAGAGAAAAAAGAAAAAAAAAAAAAAAGAAAAAAAAAAAGAAATTGTTTGTTTTTAGTCCTCAATAGTTAGACATAAGTCCGATGATGAAATTGATTGCTTTAGGTGAAATCTTAGAAACGATAAACTCTTGACGTGTTTTTATCTGATACTTTGAGTGATTGATCTATGTTAGACTCGTAAGCACTTCACTATAGGTTCTTAGCGTGTGAAAACCTGAGTAGTTGGCAAGGTGACTAGTTGAAGAAATTGTAGGTCGGTGAATGACCGTTTGCTTAGATGTCTATCTTGATTTGCTTATGTTATGATGTGTGGTATGGTTGAAAATGAAAGAAAAGTCTCTAAAGAAAAGAATTGAAACCTATAACCAATAAGCGTGAAGCTACCCATGGGCGAGTATTAGGACCACCATGAGGAGAATGCTACCTTAAAGGGTAGGTGTGTTGTTGAAAAAAAAAAGAGAAAGAAAAAAAAGAGAGAAAAGAAAGGAAAAGAAAAAAGAAGTTCAAAATGAAAAGAAAAAAAAAAAGAGACAAAAGAGAAAGAAAAACCATACCACATTGAGCACAAAAAAGCAATTGCAGACATAATTGAGACATCTAGGTTGGTTTGACCCATCGATCCGATTTTGACGAAATCATTGAGTTAGCTTACCTGGGGATGAATCTGCGAAGGAACCTTTGCACACACCACACCTCGAGTCTGGCGTAGATCATTTATTCAAAGACTTGGACTTGACTTGCATTGAATGTTTTGAACGTTCTCTGGTTTCATTACTGAGCATTATTTGAGGACGATAATATGCATAACTATTAAGACTATTTCGTAGCTTGTAATATAGCCTGTTGATATAGAAGGCCCCACCATGTGGTTCACCTTGACCAAGTGCAAACCTCGGAGAGCAGAAAGCTAAACCAAGACTGGGGGCGACCAGTCTACCACATCGCGAATCAAGGACATAACAAGATATTGAGTCATGAGACCAGAGAGAAGACTGGGCAATCACCTGGAGAACTAGTGGAAGACCTAACCTAACGGAATAGGAAATTCATTCATGCATGCATGCATACACGTAACATATTTTGCATTCTTTTTTGTGTTTGTTTTGTTTTGTATTCACAAGTTTCAAAGAAGAAAAAGAGAAAGCGGCAAAAGCAAGCCAATAAGAAGCAGCAACATTACAATGTTATCAGTTTCAGAAATGAATCAGCATCAGTTTGGGGGCGAGGCCCACATCAGTATCAGTTTGGGGCGAGGCCCACACCAATATCAGTTTGGGGTTGAGGCCCGTGTCAGCACTAGTTTCGGGGATGAGTCCCAGGGTGGAGGCCCACATCAGCAGAAATTTGGAATGAATCCCAGGGTCAAGGCCCACATCGTCAAAGTTTTGGAGTGAATCCAGGAAGGAATCCCAAGGTTGAGGCCCATATCAATTTTAGTTCTGGGGATGAGTCCCAGGGTCGAGGCCCACATCAGTATAAGTTTTGGGGATGAGTCTCAGGGTTGAAGCCCGCATCATCAGCATCAGTTTTGGGGATGAGTCCCAGGGTCGAGGCCCACGTTAGTATCAGTTTTGGGGATGAGTCCCAGGGTCGAGGCCCATATCAACATCAGTATCAACTTGGGGACGAAGCCCACATCAGTGTCAGTCTGGGGCGAGGCCCACATCAGTGTCAGTCTAGGGCGAGGCCCACATCAGTTTGGGGAAGAGGCCCACGTCAGTATCAGTTTGGGGCGAGGCCCACATTAGTTCAGTATCAGTTCTGCTGGGTATGACATTCTGGGGGCGAGGCCCACATTATCATCAGTATTAGTTCTGTCGGGTATGGCATTCTGAGGGCGAGGCCCACATTAGTTTAGTGCCAGTTCTGCTAGGTATGGTACTCCGGGTATGGAGACATCAGATCAGTTTTCCAGGTACGGCACTCCGGGTATGGAGATATCAGATCAGCCAGGTACGGCACTCCGGGTATGGAGACATCAGATCAGTTTGCCAGGTATGGAACTTCGAGTATGGAGATATCAGATCAGCCAGGTACGGAACTCCGGGTATGGAGACATCAGATCAGTTTGCCAGGTACGGCACTCCGGGTATGGAGATATCAGATCAGCCATGTACAGCATTCAGACCACAGCGACACCTTAGGTACGTGGTTAGCACGCCAGGTACGGCATATGGACTATTCAGACTACTGCGACACCCTAGGTACAGGGTAAGCATTCAGACATTTGTGGCTCTCTAGGTACGAAGACGTCACCGCGACACCCTAGGTACGGGGTTAGCATTCAGACATTTATGGCACTCTAGGTACGGAGGCGTCACTGCGACACCCTAGGTATGAGGTTAGCACTCAGACATTTGTGGCTCTATAGGTACGGAGACGTCACTGCGACACCTAGGTACGGGGGGGGTTAGCATCCAGACCACAGCGACACCCTAGGTATGGGGTTAGCACGCCAGGTACGGCATGTGGACTATTCAGACATTTGTGGCTCTCTAGGTACGGAGACATCACTGCGACACCTAGGTACGTGGTTAGCATCCAGACCACAGCGACGCCCTAGGTACGGGGTTAGCATTCAGACCACAGCGACGCCCTAGGTACGGGGTTAGCACGCCAGGTACGACATGTGGACTATTCAGACATTTGTGGCTCTCTAAGTACGGAGACGTCACTGCGACACCCTAGGTACGGGGTTAACATCCAGACCACAGCGACACCCTAGGTACGGGGTTAGCACGCCAGGTACGACATGTGGACTATTCAGACATTTGTGGCTCTCTAGGTACGGAGACGTCACTGCGACACCCTAGGTACGTGGTTAGCATCCAGACCACAGCGACGCCCTAGGTACGGGGTTAGCATTCAGACCACAGCGACGCCCTAGGTACGGGGTTAGCACGCCAGGTACGACATGTGGACTATTCAGACATTTGTGGCTCTCTAAGTACGGAGACGTCTCTGCGACACCCTAGGTACGGGGTTAACATCCAGACCACAGCGACACCCTAGGTACGGGGTTAGCACGCCAGGTACGACATGTGGACTATTCAGACATTTGTGGCTCTCTAGGTACGGAGACGTCACTGCGACACCCTAGGTAAGGGGTTAGCATCCAGACCACAGCGACGCCCTAGGTACGGGATTAGCATTCAGACCACAGCAACGCCCTAGGTACGGGGTTAGCACTCCAGGTACGACATGTGGACTATTCAGACATTTGTGGCTCTCTAGGTACGGAGACATCACTGCGACACCCTAGGTACGGGGTTAGCATTCAGACCACAGCGACACCCTAGGTACGGGGTTAGCACGCCAGGTACGGCATGTGGACTATTCAGACATTTGTGGCTCTCTAGGTACGGAGACGTCACTGCGACACCCTAGGTACGGGGTTAGCATCCAGACCACAACGACACCTTAGGTACGAGGTTAGCACGCCAGGTACGACACATGGACTATTCAGACATTTGTGACTCTCTAGGTATGGAGATGTCACCGCGAAACCCTAGGTACGAGGTTAGCATCTAGACAACCAACATCATCACTGCGGCACTCTAGGTACGGAGACGCAACCGCGACGCCCTAGGTACGGGGTTTAGGACTATCAACTCAGCACAACAGGCAAGTCAGGTGGCAGCTAGCGAGCCAGGTAAGTGGAAATGCATTGGATAACTTTGATAGGATTGTCACTGTTACACATTACACAAGTCCCATCAGAGTGGGGGCGACTGTAGGCACTACATTTTTGCATATAAGTCCCGATGATGAGTCTCGTATGGAGACAATACCTCTTTAGTCGTGAAAGTAGCAGGAATCGGACGTCGGAAAGAAAAGGGTCAAGAATTGACACATTGTTTGATTTAACTCGCTGGAATAGCTTCGAGTTCGCTTGTTGGACCTCCGTTTTAAAACACATCCCTAGCCCGAACCCATTAAATTACATCCAAATTAAAAAGAAAATAGGAAAAATACACCTCACAATTAAATAATTAAAACCAATTAAAGGAAACTTAAATTAAATTAAATCACATTCCTAATTTAATAAATCACCTACCAATTTAAGATAAAACACATTCCTAATTTAATTAAATCACCTACCAATTTAAATAAATCATATCCTTAACTAAAAAGAACAAATCAAATTAATTCCCCTAATTAAAGATTTTCCCTATCACATACTAAATTAAAAATATCTCCTAATTAATACACGAATTTGATTCCTTCTCCAACACGGTAAACCCCCTCTCTTGACCTATAAAAATAACCATTCACCCCCTTACCAAACCCTGGCTGGCTGACTGGCTGGCTGGCTCACTCTCACGAAAATACAAAAGAAAATAACCTAGCCACACAGCCCACCTTATCTTACTCAAAGTCACGTAAGCCTCCACCAGTGCATCACCAAGTCTTCTTCACGCCAAAGCCACAAACTTCAGCACATTCATCACCGACCAGCCCCTTTGACCGCATATACCCTCACACACCTGGCCTTCACGTAAGCCTCACTAATTGCCTTCATCAGCCCTTCATAGCCTTCTTCACGTACTGCCATAAGACACCTGCCCATTGACCTCGCCACCTACCATTTTCACAACTTCACGCACTTGCCTCTCCTTTCAATTAGCGCCACACACTCACCCATAATCCTCAACGCCACCTTGCTCCTTCAATCAGCCACATAACCCTCAACGCCACATGCCATTCATCACTCCTGACCAACCTTCCTTCACTTACACAGACCATTCAGCACTAACGCCACTTGCCTCACCTTCACGCTGCCATCACACATTAGCCCCATAAGCCTGCGCACCATAAACCAAATCATGCCTCGCCAGCCCTCAACAAATACGCAACCAGCCCTCAATAAACACTCACCAGCCCTCCTTTGCTCATCAAAATCACGCCCAAACAGCCACAAACCTTCCCTCCAAATCACCTCAAAAACAGCCCCCATAAACCCCTGAAACTGTCCAGATTTTAGCCACAAAAATTGCATCAAAAACTGCACAAAACAGTCCCCAAAAACTGCGCAAACCAGTCCCTTAATTACCCCAAAATATCGACAAGAAAATACAACAAAAACAGCGGCGAAATGGAGTGAAAACAGCGGCCCAAACAGCGAAACAGCGAGGAAAAACATTGGATTAGTGAACCAGAAAAGTTGCGGAGCAATAATCCTTCCGACGGCCGTGTAACTCGCTTTCGAGAGAAGACAAAAGAGGTTATACCTGAGGGCACGCTTTTATTTATTATCTTTCGTTTATTTTTATTTCTCTTAATATATTATCATATGAGAGTCGTTTATTGAAGAATGATGTGAATTTTGGATGAGCGGAATATGTGTTCCCTTTTGTGGTTTATTGGATGGAAACCGGACGTAAATTCCGTAGCCGAATCCGAATGGACGGTAGTGCGGTTTGTACTCAGGATACAACGCCACGTACCACTTGAGAGACACGTATTTCGTCTCATCCAAATTTGTATTTGAGCATGAAATAGTTCGTAGGTTATTTATTTATTATTTAAAGCATGATTTAGCATAGTTTATTATTTATTTTCAAAGCATGATTATGCATGATATTTTATTTAGTTTATGTTCATGTTTAAATAGAGATTTGTTTATTTTGGTTTCAAAGTTCAATATGCTCGTTGCGTAATATTGCGTGTTTGTCGTTTAATAACTTACTTTTCAAGCATGCAAACTTAGATTAGGAATTATTTTGACAAATGCATATTAGATCTAAGTCACCCTTGAGTATACATGTTGAGTAGAATCGGTTAATTTATTACACAAATCATATCGTTACAAGTGACATAAGTAATGGACCATTCCGAACCCAACGGTTTGAGGTCTTCCATTGCGATGGGTGAGTGCGGCCTTAAATCTCATTTTCCTGGTTCACAACGGGTGGCGACTCCATTATTCTCCGATTTAGTCCCCTGCGGGCTACTCCGTACTCCCACTAGGTCATGAGCCTAGAACAGCATGCGTCGTCCAGGTTCTATTGTCTACACCCAACTCAAACCCTAACTCACTCACTCAAACTAAAGTAAAATAACCCACCACCCATTTTTCCACCACCCTCACCAATGGAACTCTCTCTCTAAACCAAGACATCAACGCTAACCCTAACTCTCGACACCGTCACCATCATCAAGAAAATACCCCATATACAAACCCCATATCCAAACACTCACCATCATCATCATCAAGAAAATGAAATTCAAATCCATTTCATGCCATAAGAAATAAAATTCAAATAACACTTACCTCCAAATTCGATGAATTTGATGAAGAATAGAGTGGTTGGAGCCGAGAGAGAATAATTCGACAGTGAGAGGGGTTTTTGGTCGTCTGAGCCAAGAAAGAAGAAGACACTCGTTTTAGGGATTTAATGGACATTTAGCGTCGAAATTATTCGACGCTAAAAGCAAATAATTTCGACGCTAAACATTTGGCGGTTTATTAAAAAATTAGGGTTATTTTTTCGGGAAATTTAATTTTTTTTTTATTTAGCGTCGAAAATATAACATCGACGCTAAATGTCTAACATTTAGCGTCGATTATAATTTTCGACGCTAAATGTATAATATTTAGCGTCGAAACAGAAAAGTCGACGCTAAATTTCTACCATTTAGCGTCAATGTTTTTTTCGACGCAAAAGAAAAAAATATTTAAAGTTACGTCAAATTAAAAAATATATTTATTAATGTCGAAAATTATTTCGACGCTAAATTGTATACATTTAGCGTCGACATTTCTAATTCGACGCTAAATTACTACCATTAAAAATAATAATAACATTAATATGATAATTATGCTATTAATAATTACGATAATCTTTCAACCATATTTAAATAATAATTCTTCTTAAGCACCATACATTATAATAATAAAAATTATTCATCAATCACATCATACACTAACTTCATTAATCACTATTATCTTCGGTATTTGAGGATTCGTGACTGGAATTGAAATCATCTTCAGTGTCAAATTCTTCTTCACTTGCTACTTCCACGCTAACTTCAGAATGAGGAATTATCTCAACGTCTGTACTATCTCGTGTTAATGTGATATTTTCAGGAACGGTGACAGTTGTCCATAAAATATCTGTTCAGGAACTTCGAAGTTGCCGGAGACTTCTTGTGTTTCATCTGATATGTCAACTCTATCTTTCTCCTGCGTGTCCCAAATACCCCTATGTTGTAACTTTTCTACCACCATCCATCCAGTTCCTAACTTTGGATCAGATATATACATCACTGAACGTGCTTGGGTACAAAAAATGTATGGATCATTCTTGTACCAAAAATGTTGAACATTAATTGACGTTAGATGATTACTAACTTGAATTCTCCTCTTTCTGGCATTTGTGTCAAACCACTTACATTCGAATAGCACAATATGTCGTCTGGGTCGGTATATCAACTCAATGACTGATTGCAACACTCCGTAGAAGACAATAAGATCTGAGCCGTGTTCTCATTGGACTACAATTCCATAATTCTGAGTCACATGAGTAACATCTCGCTGTTCGGTATGAAATCTAACTCCGTTGACAATGCATCCACTGTATTCATAAGCCTGCTTTTGAGGCCCATAAGCTAAAGAAACCAACGAGGATGACGAGTCCAATTTACCATTTTGCACTTGGTTGTTAATCTAACAATGAGAGAAATAGATGTGTTAATATAACAAACTGAAATATTTAATGTTAGGATAAAAATAAATATAAAATGTTAGGCCTTAAAGTTGTCTCAAACCATTAAGGAAATTCTTTTTTGTGTGTTTCATCAACGTTATGGTCACCACCACATTGTAGCATTGTTAGATGTTGCCTACAAAAATGAGTTAGGTTAATGTATGGCAAAAATACTATGGTTATGCACCAGAAAAACTTACGTTAAATACGGTTGCACTTCATCACAATTACTCAATATAAACCAATGCGCACGTTGAACTTCCTGAAAGGTTAGTAATTTGACACCTACTGCTTCAAATGGTCTGTAATTTTGACGGAACACTGTGATATCTTGCGAATTACTTGCATCTTCATCATAGTTTCGTGGCCGACGATTAAAATGAGTTTCAATATTATGCATGTACATCGAACAAAATGTTATTGCTTCACTTATTACAACAGCTTCAGCTATTGACCCTTCAGGGCGCGCCTTGTTTTTCACATATTGTTTGTAATCTCCCAAAGCCCTACAGATATGACAACAAGTTTGCATTAATACTAAATTCAATGCACAGTAAAAATTTAAGAATGTAATATTTAAAACTGTATATATATAGTACCTCTCAATGGGATACATCCATCTGTAATGGACATGACCTCCCTTTCTAGCTTCAGCCGGTAAATGCACGGCCAGATGTACCATCACATAAAAAAAATGTTTGGCAAAATTCGCTCCAGCTTGCATAGGATTATCACGATTCCTCGGTCAAGTTCGTCAATAAAAGTTGTGGTTAATGTCCTCTGACATAATTGTTTAAAGAAGCCACATAGATCAAGTACGACGTCACATACATTCAGGGGGAGATAAGGTCGAATGCCAACAGGAAGGAGAATCTCGAGAAGCACATGACAATCGTGACTCTTTAATCCCGTTATTGTATCATCTCTGACCCAACGCCCAATATTCGATGCATAATCATCAGGGAATTTAACCATTTTCAGCCAATCACAGAATGATTTTCTCTCCGATTGAGTGAGCACATAACTAGCAGGTGGCTTAATAAGACCTCGAGAAGTGACTTATAAATGCAATTCACTGCGAATTCTAAGATCTTGTAGGTCCAATCTAGCATTTACAATGTCTTTTGTCTTACCCGGAATATTGAATAGTGTGCCCACTAAACTCTCACAAATGTTTTTTTCTATATGCATTACATCCAAATTATGTCGCAAACTCAGAGTCCCACAATATTCTAACTCAAAGAAAGTACTATTTATTGTCCAATTCAACTCTTCAGGTAAGCGTTTTCGATTTTTATCTCTATTATTAGGATGTTTACCTGGTGTGCTGTCTCTGAGATGTTGATGTTGGCAAAGTATGTCGAATCCAAACAATGGACTGGGCATACTCTGAGGTTCATGTTGACCGTTAAATAATTTACTCCTCCGCCAAGGATGACTCAACTCAAGAAATCTCATGTGCCCTGTGTATCCTATTTTATTCCGTAATCGTTGCGAAGATGTTTGACCCGCACAAACTGGACATGCCATGTATCCCTTAGTACTCCATCCATATAATGAACCATAAGCTGGAAAATCATTAATGGTCCATAATAATGCGCCATGCATCTGAAAATACTGCTCGGAAACTGCATCATAGGTATGCACACCCACATTCCATAATGTTTGTAACTCATCGATCAATGGTCTCAAGTAAATATTCATATCTTTACCAGGGGAACGTGGACCAGGGATAAGCAATGACATAAACATGAACGAATCCTTCATACATTTCCAATGGAGGTAAGTTATATGGAATAACAATAACGGGCCACATGCTATAAGAGTTGTACATATTCCCAAATGGGTTAAAACCATCAAAGGCAAGACCTAACCTAACATTACGGGGGTACATGTCATCAAATTCCTTCCACTCGGTTCCATCCACATGATGTCTAAGTATGCCCTCCGTACCGATCCTCTTTTCATGATGCCACATCATGTCAGTCGCTGTGTGTCGTGACATGAACAATCTCTGCAGCCTGGGCGTTAAAGGGAAATATCGCAATATCTTTTGAGGCACTTTCTTCCCCATACCACGGACTTTGTACCGAATTTCACCACATATCGGATAATATTCAAGTGATTCATACTCGGCACGAAATAATACACAATCATACTTACAAGCATGAATGGATTCATACCCCATTCCCAGATCACACAACATTTTCTTTGCCTCGTAGTAGGACTTAGGCAATTCGCTTCCAACCGGTAACATTTGGCCCAATAACTCTAGCATCATATCAATACTTTTGTTGGTCGTTCTGTTGATCACTTTAATGTGTACTAATTTCACAACGAAATTCAAGATCGACATTCTAGCACCTTCAAATGGATTTTTTTTTTGCCTCATTAAGTAGTTCGCTAAATAAATTTTGATCATTTCCATTTAACACTGGCATGTCACCACTGACACTATGACCAAGTTGTGGACCTTTTAAGTCATGCAAAGCATCGGTTATCTCATTGTTTGCAGGTTGATTGTAACTACTGCTCCCTTCGCCGGAATCAATAAACCGTGACTGAGAATGATACTGCTCATCGTGATAAATCCACGTACGGTAAGTTGGTGATATTCCTGGCATGTATAAATGATTATGAACTTCATCTAACCATTTCCTTTTCTTATTCAAACAATTTGTACATGGACACCGAACACGACCTTCTGCATCAATGTGTTGCTTTGTGACTTCCATGAACTCATACACTCCATTACGATATTCAACACTCAATCTATCCAGCGAACTCATCCAATTTCTATCCATTTCAGCGAAATACCTAAATATAATAATATAATTATTAAATATCATATTACACTCATCAACATTACTAATTCATTAATTATTTATTTAAGCATATACATATATATTTAGTTGATAAAGTAAATAGTTTACAGAAAAATTCTATTTAGTTAATTAATTAACTTAATCTACATATATGAACCATAAACCACTAACAAAAAGTATATAATAAACATAATCATAAAAATTGAAAAATAATAAAGAAATATAAATGAAGATTTACCTTATGGAAAATTGATTACAATTTTATTGAAAATTTGTAGGAGAGTTGTGAGGTTGCAGAGGACAGATTCTGAGATTTCAGAGGATGAAAATGAAGAGAATGGGAGAAAAAACAGAGGGGGAGAATGGTTGGTGGCATTCTACATTTTAATCTATATTTAGCGTCCAAAGATTTAATTCGACGCTAATTGTTGTTTTTTAGGTCGAAATAGGTTATTCGACGCTAAATATTAAAGGATTGTCGGTGGAATCTTCATAAACTTTTAGCGACGCTACTTAGTCGACGCTAAATGTCTAGTTTTTGACGTCGACTTATATTTTTGACGCTAAAAGTATAACATTTAGCGCCAAAAATTATTGGAATAGTAAAATAATTTAGCGTCGAAAATTATTCGACGCTTTTAAGAGTACTTTTAGCGTCGATAACTGTTTTCGACGAAAAAAGTTGAATATTTGGCGTCGAAAATTATTTTTATCGCTAAAATCTTGATATTTGGCGTCGAATATTAATTACAACGCTAAAAGTGATTTTTAGCGTCGAAAGTTATTTCGACGCTAAAATGTTGGACGCCAAAAGCCATAATTCTTGTAGTGTGTATTTTCATATAATCCTACACGATTCGCTTGGGCCTGGTCTCTTCAACTCCTCCCCCCAAGCTTTATGTTAGAGCTTCAGTTTTCTTCAACGATACGGGAATTCGAGTACAGTTAGATGTTCATGTTGGACGCTTCATGCTTATTTATAAAATTTCATAATTTGAATGCCATGTGAAGCTTATTTGTTGCGGTCCAACTTAAAATATGCCTTTGAAGAGAAGTTTCTTGGCTATATCTAGCCAGACTTGATTATACAATCACATCATTTGCATGCTGCAAGCCACATCAGATGAAAATTGAAGCATTAAGCATATGTGTTGATGGCCAAAAATTATAACAAATCGTCCTAGCGACGTAAGAAAGAAGAAGTTTTATCGGCATAATGGATTGACAGTTAAATCGTCATATTGGCCTAATGACTAGATCCACAATCCGCAAATGCTTGCTATGCTTTGGTGTTTACGTCATATGCATGCATGTATTATTTAGCATGACCACAAATGGTGCATATTATTTCATGTTATAAACAACTGAGTATTAATTGGGCATCATTATACTTGCTTGAAGTGCTGTTTTGAGTCATTTTTGACTTTTTTTTTAATCATTGTGTGCTTGTGTGTGCTTCATGTCATTGCATACCTTTTTTTTTTTTGTATTTTTCTGAGTGTTTACTTCTCATGTGTTCTTTTTGCTAACTAAGTAGGGCTACTAGTGATGAGGAGTAAGTCAAGTTTGTTTGCATATTCTCTTGCATGTGATTCTAATTTACTCATTGTCATTTCGTGACAAAAAATGGGAGTAGTATATCCATTTTTTATATCTTCATTTTAGGGGGAATATGATTAAGGGGAAGTAGGATATCGATCTCTACATTTACATGCATGAGGTTTTTGTTGCGTTTTTATCTGCTCTTTATATTCCATGTGCTTTTCAGGATATATTGTTATTTGTGGATGTTTTAGGTGAGCAAATTAGTGGCTGAGGTGGTATCAACTTCAAGACTACTTGGTAAAATATTAGATCGAGTTGTATTGTAATAAGTTACTGTCTTGATGGTTGTCAGTTGGTTATTCTCTTTTTAGATCTTCTATCGTAATCTTTGTATTGGGTAGTGTTTTTTCACGTAATGCCAAATGAGGAGATTGTTAATTCCATATTTTTTTTGTCAATATCCATAACAAAACAAGTTCAATTGAGTTGTAATGAGTCTTGAAGATCTCGGAGCAATTGGACTGGTATTTGGCAGACTGTGGGTGAAGGAATCAGATATGCATTAGTGCTGTGTTCGTGTTTATATTCGAACGAGTGGCGTTCATGTCACATTCATATTGGGGTTTGAACGAAACTTGGTAGAAGGTTCCCGCGCGTAGTGCGTTCATCTTTCCGTTCAAACAAAACCTTCTAGTGTGGTTGCGTTCGAGGTGTGTTCGAGACTACATTCGAACGAGTTTGCAGAACATCACTTGTTCGACACTCGTTCTTATGACATTCGAATGCCTGTGCATAAGTAGATTATTTTGGACACGTTTTTAAGCCTGTTTTGCACAAGAAAATTCTAATCTTTGCCCTATCTATATAAACAAACTTAGAACCATATTCACAAGTGTTGAAAACACATTACTTTAAGCCTCAAATCTTCTTACTTTTTCAACCTTCTTGATTTTCACCTTAAAGACTTTTTTGAATATTCTGTCTTCGTTTTCTTAGTGATTGATCCTTGTTTGACCATCAGTACAGAAACACAACTCTAACACAATTTCCTAAGCCTTCAGAGTTCTTTAGGAGGAAAATTGATAGTCGGAGTTCCGGCGTCACGAGTTCGCAGGGTTGATCCACTCAGAGACTTCAGAGGTTCTGGAGAAGACCGCATGGTGTGGGCTCGATGAGTTCTTCGGGTTATTACAGTTTAGAGGTATTAGAGTAGGCTTGAAATATAATTTTATAATTAATATTATTTTGTCTGCGTATTATAATTACTATTATTATTAATATTTATCTAAGCAATAAATAATTAATTAGAATATTGCTACCTGGCACGTGTATGATTGATGATCGCTTCTACATCATTAGAGTTTTGTATCAATGTAGCTAAATAATTGTCATAATAATATTGTTGTCAACTTAATATTATTAAATACCATGATGAGATAATTTCGTGTTGATTGTGAATAATGCCATGCATAATTTATATTTAAATCGTCACGAGATAAGAACATTTTTCTCCTACATGCGTGTCTTTCTATAGTTAGGCAAGTAATGGTCTTTCTTAATTCTAAATTAATATATGTGGGTTCGAAAGCATTTTTAATATTGTTACTAATTTATTACAACATAAGTGTCCCGTTCGGGATTTCAACAGGATGGTACAATATAAAAAATATCTCAAAATTTTTCTTAAGACACAATTTTAATGTGATGAAAGAGGATTTAAAGGGACTAGAGACTTAATTGGATTCAGGACATGATAATTTTTATCCCAAAAAATAATGGAACATGATCGATATAGAGAAATATCATTCTGTCTTATTATCAACTCTAGTTCGACATCTAAATCGTCTTATAAAAAAATATTTTCAACTAATTAAAAGTTTTTACAATTATTTATTTATTTTTAAGAAAAATTTGGAAAGTAACATGTAAATACAATTTTTTAATTTTTGTACTGATATAATTTATAAGCATGGATAATATAATAATATTTATATAAAATGATGACAAAATAACTTCAAAATTATGTAATATAATTAATTGTATATTACCGGTAAAAATTACAGTGGACCAACCAACATTTTCGGTCTATAATAGAAATATATTTACCGACTAAAATTACAGTTGGTAATATGTCAATAAAAGCTTGACGCCATTTCTTGACATTAAATTGTTCTTCAACATCTTATTTACCGACCGAATATCGACGGAATAATCCGTCGGTCATTATTCGGTCAGAAAAAATCAATATTTGATCAGGAATTTCTTTAATTTTTAATGAATCGGTAGTTACCGACTGATATAATCAATCTATAATTTCGATCGATATATCACAATTTTTTTTGTAATGACAACTCTCCGGAATTGATAATTTCTTTTTAAAGCCAAAATACTTCTAGTTTTTCAAGAATGTTTAGAGACTCGTCACTAAATTTTTTGTATCAATATCTATTACATTAGATTTGACATACTTTCTTAATTAATTATAAATGTAATGCATACCTTACCTAGACATTACTTTATTAAGGATAATTAAGTCAAAACAATAGTTTTATAATTACAACTCTATTAAATTATAACCTCCTCATAATAATAAAATTAGTTTGATCCAAGGAACATGATTTTAAGAATGTTTTAGTGTATCATTAGGTCATTCAATTCATGTTTCCGCTGTATAAACTACTCAAACATAAGGGCCTGCATTTATCATTGAGGCCCAATATAACAAAAAAATTAATTCATATTACTGTCAAAAGAGTATATATATTCCATTCTTATTCTACGACTGATCACTTTCTTTTCTGCAAGTCTAGAACTGACTTTTGATGTTACTTTAAGTAGCAAAAACGATTTTTGATTTGGTAGAGACACATTAAAATTATATAAATAATTGAAACAAAAAACTAAACAAATTAATGACGTAAGATGTTATGTAATGATGATAAAATGACTACTACATAATAGCCATTGAAGCTATAGCCATTTTCACATTGTTGCTATTCTTGAATTTTTTTGTGAATTATATTCCATGAAGGTGGGGGAAACTGAGGATCGATGATGAATGTTTTAGCTTTCTTTGCTTAAAATAGAATTACAACTTTGCACTTTGAAGTTGAAATTTTCTCTCACGTGGCCCCTTTATTTATTAAACTAAAGTCTAAGTCCACTCAACTTGAGAAAATTTAAGCACTTCCGGATAAATATAATTGGCTTGCGCCTACTTTATGCCTACCTAAAATAGTCAACTTTATCTTAATTTATTCTCCATTTGCATATGACTTGTCACTTATGAATGATCATTATACCAACCAAAGTAATGGGTATGGTTGGGTGATTTAAGGTTCAGGATCTCACTTGAGGTCATGAGTTCGAATCCATGAAGTGTATTTTTTATAAGATCATGAGACAACCGGGATTTTATCTGTTCCGCTTAAATCAGGAAGGGGTGGTTTGACGGCCGGGTTTCCAACAATTCAAAAAAAAAAAAAATTATACCAATCAAAAGAGAGTGAGTAATTTGGCGTGTATATATATATATATATATATTTTTTTTTCCAATAGGGAGTACATTAGTGAAAGAAATGCATGTTGGCTTGAGGGAATTGAAATATTTTTTTGGAAATTATGTATATGGTTTTGAATCATAGCAGGGAAACATTGATTCAACATAAATTATATAATAGCTTTTGTCATATTGGGGTCGAGCTATTTTTTCACATAATCTCTTAGAAAAGAGAGAGAAATAAGTTAATTTAATTTCGCACAAAACCCATCAAACTCTTACTATTATTAAGTAATAATTCTCTCTTGATCTTAATTTATATAATGTTTTAATGCATGTATAGTTTTATTTTATGTGGTAAAATTTTTTTTTTTTTATTAATTACTAATTATACATTTAATTTAAGATGTCTTGTTATTTTCAAGAATTTTGTTGGAAAAGTTGTGCACGTAAAATCCACTTCATGGGGCCAACGAATGAGTCTCTTTTGATAAAAGGAATTATATGGAGACTAGATGACCACGTGATAAGACATTTTCTAGGCACCGTTCAATAAAATAGCAGCACTTCATAAAAAAAATAAAGTAAATGAAAGCAATAATATAAAGTTCAACTTGCATAAGATATTTTATTTTGTGATATTTTCGATTGTTGACTGATTAAATGCATATAAAAATTAAAAGAATTGACCTGTCATTATAAAGCTAGGTTAATTATACATATATTATCATTCAATTTCGTCGTTTTACAAGCAAAAGTCTGCAACTGCTAAAATAAAATAAAATAAAAAATAAATTCTGAATGATTGAAAGAGCTTACTTATTCCACAAGTATATAATTCCTTTATTTCAAAGTAATATATTTAGTTATTATTCATTCAATCTTCATGCTCCATTAAGAAATAAATTCCCTAAACCCTATCTATCTGATTAATGCGGCAATTAAGTAACGAGGACAAAAAAATTAATAGCAGTATTATTACGCTGCTACACAAAAATAATGGTCGTTAAAACCCTCAAGCTTTATTCTTTCCTATTTCCAGTTTTAATTTAATTTAATTTATTGCTCTCAATTCTGCATGGCCCTTGTGATTTATGAACGCTACTCGATGATCTATAGCTTGGAGTACGAATTTTGCTTAATGCACTGCATATTAATCTGAAAGGTTAACTTTTGAAGTAACAAACTGGCCCAAACGTAGGGATAAATTTGCCAAAACATGGGCTACAATATTAGCTTTCCTTGCCTAATCATAGAACCAGGGTGAGAAGACAGCCATTGCTGAACCTCCTTAATATCCCAAAATATATTTTTTATTTCATTCTACCATGCTTATTTGTTATTAAAAGGATACAGGCTTGCATCCCTTGAGCAGCTATCATCACTCTCCCGCTTGAATGGCGAATAACAGCCACAAAACCAGCTCTAGCTGAACCACCAACTACTGCAACATTTAGATTAAGCTTGTAGAGTCCTGCCACTGGACATTCCCATATCACTGCATCCATGCATTGTTGATCAGATTTCAGAAGGTGATAGTTCAATATTGAGATTGCATCAGATTTCAGCTATAATCTGTAGAAATTCTCTTCTTCAATACTCTGTATTCATTTCTCCAACATTTTTGGTATCAGCACCAGGTTGAGGGT
>SKCR01048823.1:0-58950 GCA_019454045.1 Zanthoxylum bungeanum | reverse complement strand
GGACAAAATGATAAAAATGAAATTTCACGCGTCGCGACGCGCCACAATTACTATTGTTAGAGTTGGTGCTTTGAACGCCAATTTTATAAATACTAATGTAACAAATTATTATGAATAAAATAAACAGTTTCTTTTATATAACATCTTCTTTATATGGTAAAGACGTAACAGACCTTAAAATGATAAGTTATGATACTATTACAAAAACACCGCAACTGACATTAAATCATATCAATATTAATTATAAGCTTTTGAAGATATCTAAAACACTAGAATCCATGCCAATTTTATACCTGTATAATCTGCATTATTGAAATGTATTAACTAATCAAAACATATATAATATTAATCAAGCGAGTAATAATATTCAATTACAATGAATAATATCTTTTTCAACAAGAAGGTCTTCACTCAGGTCGATAGTCTTCTTTAAGTTGAATATTTTAGACTAATCCTTCAGCTTTTACTTATTTTTTTCTAAGTAGAAATGTATCAATTAATCAAAGAGTTTTGTGAGCTTAAAGACATGAGCGTTCGAGCATCTTTGGCAGGTGCTATGCAGATTTAGGGTGGTAAAACGAATTAACGAATCAAATTTATATTAAATCTTAAACGAAATGTGATTGGAACTAGAATTTGGTGGGTTGCGTATAAACTGCATTTAAGAGTGATGGATTCGTGTTTGATTCATTTATTAAACGAATCGAATACGAATATTCGTTTAATCATGATATTATTTAATAACATAATTTATCATATTTTATTTATATTAATTCTTCATAAATAAATACATATGAAATATGTAATATATTTACCAAAAGTAGCTCATCAAATATTGACAATATTATTTTTCTATGGTAGTTAGTCATAATTTATCAAATTTTAATTGAAAAATAATAATAACTAGTAAAAAAATAATAAAATGAATCCTAAATGAATCAATGAACTTAATTCGTATTCGATTCGTTTAATAAACGAATCGACCCATTTGTTAAACAAAATCATTTTTTTCAAACTCATATTCGCTTTCAAACGAATCGAATATAACGAATAAACGAATGCTAACCAAAATTGCCACCTCTATGCATATGTTTGGAGCTTTCCCTGCTTAAAGACAATGGAGCTTAAATTGATTATTTTAATTTTTTTTTTAAATAAATCATCTCGTTGAATGAAGATTATTTTAATTTTTAATATTGATTGATATCAACATCAATTTAGCTCCAAACTACTCCTTTCTTGTCTTCTTTTTCTCATTCTTTTCTATTTCGAATAACGTTTTGATATTGTTATATCCAGTAATCAGTAATATTTAGTCTTTTACAAAAAAGTATTCATTCAATATATTGAGGGCATCATAGTCTTTTTTTATAATAATATTTTAGTCTCACGTTGTTGTTATGTCACCACTAGAGGCGGCCAAAAATTGTCTTGAAGTTTGAAACCCTAAAAAACGACCCTTATTGTTAAGGATAAAAAAAAAAAAGTCACTATACAGTTAAAATTTTAATTACTTTATACTTATTATGAGCCAAATCTTATTATCTCTACCAATCGCATATGCGGACTATCTCAAAACTGGTTATATTCATCGAATCCTTGAGATTCACCTTTTTTATGTAGAAATATATTAATTCAAAAGAAAATAAAAAAATATATTTACTTTTTTTGAAGAACATACGTTCTATGCTCAAATAGATAGTTATAGTAATCATGTAATTTTATTTTATTAAATGTGAGGCAAGAAAAATTAAACACGATCTAGCTAATGCTTTGAAAATTCTCTATTCTTTCTTCAAGATTTATGTACCAATGATCTTTTAATTTAGGTGGGCAGGCAAATAGATCAGATTTTGAAAAACCCTCCATAATTTTAACTTTGATTATTTAAATTCAGAGTTAATAAAACACAATAAATATATCAATTCAAAATTTAAGAAACAGATTTTTCTAAAATTTTGAAAATATCAAAAAACACTTGAATTGGAAAATGATTTTTCAAAACCCAACATATTTGCCCATCCTAATTATAACAAGATTATTCTACTTTAAATATTAATTAGCTCCAAACTACTCTATTTTTTTTTTATAATATATTCATTATTATTAGGAAAAACCCACCTTAAGGTCCCTGTACTCTCAATGTTTTTTACATTACACCCCTGTACTAAATTTTCTACACATTGCACCCTTGTACTCTCAATGTTTTTTACATTGCACCCCTGTACTAAATTTTCTACACATTGCACCCCTGCACTCTCAAAAAATTGACATTCCACCCTTATTTTAACGGCAAGTTAACAAAGTTGAGAAATATTCTGACATTACCTACCCTTATTTTGGATTGGACCGAGCAAATTTTTTTACTTTGAAGTTATCATAGGGTGCATAACTATATGTTAGGGCGCATAAATATTATGCTCATTCTGATACATTCAAAAATCTAACTAATTTATTGCAAAAATTAGATCAAAACTACGATCTTGGAGTGTTATCAATGAACAACAAAAAACAAACAAAGATGTTTCATGGTTATCAGACATCATTCCTAAAGAATGACAACGAATATTATATGTCATGCGTACACATTTATAGCAAACACCCATTTTTTTAGCTCTTCTCTTTTTAGCATAGGCGCTTCTTCCTAAACCAGACAGATATGACACAAATAAGGGTGGGTGATGTCAGAATATTTCTCAACTCTGTTAACTTGCCGTTAAAATAAGGGTGGAATGTCAATTTTTTGAGAGTGCAGGGGTGCAATGTGTAGAAAATTTAGTACATGGGTGCAATGTAAAAAATATTGAGAGTACAGGGGGGCAATGTGTAGAAAATTTAGTACAGGGGTGCAATGTAAAAAACATTGAGAGTAAAGGGGTCTCAAGGTGGGTTTTTCCTTATTATTAATATAAGTACCATTCAGCTAAATAAAGCTGTACTTGTATTTTCTACATAGAAAAACTAATATATTAATAACCAGAATACAATAAAAGCCCAAATTCTTGTTAATTTCTCTTTGTTCACATTTCACAACCAATGATGTTGATTCTTTCATTCAATCATAAGAACCCACCACTTACATTAACAATAACATTCTATTTTAAAATTAACTAACATAACCATCAATCTTTTTTCAAATTTTTTATAATCAAATCATCTCTTCCGAACTTAAACAAGATAGGTAAAACTACCGACTGTCCTAATCTCTTATAATAAATGCACTTTCGGAATACAAACTCAGGACCTGAAAATCAGATCCAGAATCTCACACCACCAACCATCAATCTATTAAGTTTAAACTTTCTTGTTCCCTTCACTTGCTATAATTTCTACGTCGAAATACAAAATATGATCGTAATCTAAGCTACACAAAATCCTGCAACGAGAGAAATAGGATAATATAGGAAAATAATGAGCTTACGGCTCATTATGAATCAATATAAGTTTTAAATAATATATAATATTTCTTTTAACATAATCAAACCACATACATCCGATAATATGTACAATACATTAGCATATATGAAATCATATGTAGCATACATATAGACAACATCGATAATTGGCCATGTGTGATGCCATTTAAATGGCACATGCCTTACATTAACAATAATAACTAATTTAAAATTAATTAGCCATCAATCTACCAGTAAACTACTCTTTTCTCCAACTTTAAAAGCTGACATGAAATTTTTACGCTAAAATGGGCATGGGAAGGACTAAATGCCTTAAATTCCAACTTTTAACTCCAACAAAAGCAATCACAAGATCCAAAAATTCGAACATTTCAATGCAGGTAATGATGACATAAGTAATCTACAATCATACTCGTTATCTCTATGTAACAACTACTTCAGTTTGGAAGGTTGAATTCAACAAGAGACAAACCTGATGCTTCCATCTTAATCATCATCCTCAGCGTCAATTACCATTCTTAGCTTCCTTCTACTTAGAGAACTTCTCGTTAATTCACCGGCAGCCACATCATCCCTTAAATCTTCTAAATCATCATCCATAAGCTGATATTCCAAATCATCCTCGTTATTGACCGGTGAAACAGTTAATGTTTGACCCTCGAAGCCTTCCAGGCTGACTTGGTCAACAGAAATATCCTCATTAGTTATTGCAGTATCCATTTCACTGGACTGGTTGTAACCATTCCTACCAAAGAATTAAGCCAAGTCAACCTCATATTATTGATAGTTCCAGAATTGTAAAGACTGTTAAAAGAACAGGATGGTGTTAAGCAAGGGATCAAGATGGATTAATTACCTTTCCGTGATATTGTTAGTATTGACATTTCCCCTGTCGTTATTTGTCTCTTCATCTGATACTGTTTCAGTTTCAAACCTATCATCATCCTTAGGCTTAGTGAAGAACTTCCTAGACTTCCTGTGTCCAAATGAAAAATCAAGCAAATTAAGAAAAGCAGCAAAAGCAAAAACAAGAAAAGAAAACCGCTAATGGTGCTTTCAACAGGTCTATGACCATTTGTTGTTGTCAAAAGACGACAATTAATATATTATCATGTTCCAAAAAAGTAACACCAAAACAGATTTTTCTATTAAAACAAAAGATAAATGATTTTTTTTTTTAAAAAAAGGTCTTTTCTAATGGTGACATTATACAGGTAACTGTTGTTCTATATATTGACAATAACAGTGACTCAATGAGAGAAATATAAGTGAGTTTACTAAATTAGAAAATTAATCTATTGATGTAATATTTCTTCGGTGTGGAAAGGAACTCAAGTGAGCATGTGTTAAGCTTTTCATTATCGTCAAAGAATGGAAAAAAAACTACTTCCTAACCAAAAGGAAGCATTGTGATTATTATTGCCTCTGCATTGTGCAAAAAAAAAAAAAAATTCATAAATCAAGTAAAAGACGTTAATAAGGTAAGATGAAAATTGACAAACAGTTTCAGCATTTAGTTTTCTTTAATCAAGTTAAATTGAAAAGAAAATGAAAGGACACAAACCGTTTTTTCTAATAAGACATTTGGCAATTATAAATCCATCGAGGGCTTAACATTTGAATTAGAGGGCCAATGAAGACAAACATTAAAACTACAGTTACATTATGAAGCTCCATTATTATGCAATAGAGAGAGAGAGAGAGAGTGAGAGCTTACTTGAGAACAGAGCTTAGGGCTTCATCATCAGAAACATCTGACAAGTTTCCTTGCATAATCTTTTCTTCTGATTCCTCGTGAAACAATCTGCCACCATGTTTTCTCCTAAAAATTTAAATATCAATCAGATAGATGGACTTAAACTATCCTATGGTTTTGTTACGTCATAGGATCTACCAATATTTATTTGACAAGTTACAATTAATCTCAGTTGATAATAAGCAAGAATTTCGGTATGAGGAAAGAGGTAGTTTTAATGTTACAAAAATTGATATACGGTTAGGAGATGAGGAAATTGAGAAAAAAGAAAGTCATAAATTATTGCATTTGTGAATATTAGGAAGATAAAACCATTTGTGATCATGTTCAACAAAAATTTATTCATTTAAAAATACTGGAAAATATTAAGAAAGAAAATAAAACTAGAAATTATATAAAGAAAAAGAAAAAGAAAAAAGAGAAGCAACTATGGGAAAAGAAAGTAATGAGCTTTCATGCAACAAAAGAATTGACCCTAAATAGAGTGGAAAGGGACAAAGCTCAAAGCCAAGCAACGGGATGTTTGATGAGGCCGGTGCAAGCTGTGTTAAGAACACATCAAAGTGGCCATACTGATCTTGTAGGTCTGTCATTTCACAGCCAATAATTGACATCTTCAAAGAAAAATTGAATGCTTGGATGCTATGATCATTGAGAACAGATGCAAATTAGCAAAATGTTTAACATAATATGGAAAGCCAATACCCAATGCCTTGATAATAAAAATATAACTACCTATTCCTGAGTGATAACAATGTTTCTTGATCAGAATCGCATGCTTTGTCTGTAGCAGAGTCATTAAGCTCTTCATCTCTTAAGTGCATGTCAGCTTTAGACCTCTTCGATCGAGGAGCACATAGACCAAGTTGCTTGAGTTTACGGGAAACTTGCGCAGCTGTGAATTTGTTACCAGCATCCAATGCAGTTGCAATCTTGTAGCTACACCTCTTATGGCCTTTGAATCTGCACAGAGGAAACAGCACTAGTTAATAGTTTCTCCCATATATCTGAGATGAAATCTTTTTGAAGTAGATTGGAACTTAAATAAGGGGATTTAGAGCAGCCATCCAGCAAATGTACCACTTTAATGTGTAAATAAGAATTAATGCCATCAATTCTAAGAATGCACCAATGAACAAATGAGTTTTTAGGTATCAGCTAGTTTAGCTTGCAAGCTCTCTCAGTTGTACAAGAGGTCTAGAGATCTAATTCCATTCACACCAGAAAGGTTTAGTTAAAGTTTGGGCTGTTGAACTAAAGGATAAAGAAAAACTTAGTATACACTCACTGCTCAAATAGAACTTTAATCGTAGCCTCCTGATCACTGTCAAATGCATGAACTCTTTTTCTCGTGTTCCTGTCAAAGCAATACAGCATTAGCAGCATAGAAAATCAATTATCTAGGATTTCACTTTCTTAAACATGTTCATTCATTTTTTTTTCAAGTTGATGTCTCAATCTTGCAATAACAGAGAAGTCTCTTGACAACTCGGTCCAAGTGTGTTAGCTGTTATATTAAATTTTAAGTACTTACAAAGGATGCCTCAGGGAGCTTCCTTCCAAGTCATTCGAGTTTTGAAGAGCACTTTTTGTTGCCATTACACATTGATCTTCCCCATTTTGATCTGGACCAGCAGCTGAGGTTTCACCAGAGTAGCGCACCCTTTTCTTTGGAGCCACTTTGAATCCTAGCTGCTTAAGCTTGTTGGAAACTTGGGCAGCCGAAACTTTACCATCAGGATCTAAGGATGCAGCTATAAGACGACTACAATTCCGATCATCTTTGAATCTGAAACAACAATATATATCAATACAGATGCAGTGCAGACAATTGATGAAACTACTAAACGAATATTGAAGAAAGAGTATGGCACCATAAAAGCAGAACTTAGACTTAAGAGAGAAACTAAGAACAATCAATAATCAATTTATTGCAATAAAAATATAACCAGTAATCATCTACTACTGTATTCTTTAGATATTATAGAACATATATTTTGAGAGAAAAAAATGCTTGTTATATTAATACGTCAAACCAAACTTACTTCTCATATAGATCCTTGATTTTCATGTCCCACTCTTCGCTGAGAACAAGTCTTCTCTTTCTTTTAGAAACCTTTTCTGATTCCTCTTGCATGGAAGTCATCCCACTGCACCAACCAGATACAGGAATGAGTTTTTAAATTAAAGTATATTGGACAAAAAGGAAATAGAGTAATATTCTGGTTGTCCCTATATCATACTGGTCAGAATTTTCTTTCCCATCAACCTTGCTGTATGAAAAAGGTGTGATGCCTTCCTGCACTTCTCCGAGATTTCCTCTGCTTCTGGACAAAAGAATTGCATTTTTTTTTGTTATTAGACTAATTATTCACTCAAGAAAAAAATAGAAATCATCAAACTAAAAATGAACATGTTTTACTTAAACAGAATGCCAACAAGATATGTAAACCGTTGTTATTCTATCTCAATATTTGAAAACCATCCATTATTGAACCAAAGAGGTAACACAAAATTAACACCATTGACAGAATCTTACTTCTGATATCCAAATTCATGAGAAATCACAACATCAGCTTCATCCTCGCCCAATGCATCTGCTATGCTTCTGGGAGCCCATCCTTTGGCCTGTGATGACCCAATGTCTCCAATTTCTGAAGAATTACCCCAAGTTCCACTCTGTTTCTTTGCATTGCCAAGCTCATGCAATAAGTATTCAACATTTATAAAATGGCAATCTCTTCTAGTCTTCCAAAAGAGAATTTCCACAAAAAGAAGGGGCTGATTTTTCATTCTTTTAAGCATTTTGCGGACCAGTCTAGTGAGAAAATCAACAATATTTGCATATTGTTTGCTTGGGCGTGACTTCTGCTCAGCCAGGATGTCATAGAATATAGTGAGGAGTGATAACTGCATAAATTTAGTACAAAATAAACAAATGTGAGATTACAATCATATATATTCCAATATTTATAAGGATGGTGTTCAAAAGAATAACCTGATATAGCATCGGTGAGAGCTCCAAGTCATCAGTGATTCGCCGCAACATGCAAATTATGTAGTGATTCGTACGATTGGAATTGCTCTTGTAAAACTTCAGCAACCAGCACAATTTTTGCATAATGCTGCTATTTGCAAAAGCTGAAAGGAAAGTAGAAACCTTAAAATCAACTTCATTAGTTGCAGTTGGTTGCTCATCGCCAGAAGAATCTCCAGTGCTGCAATAATGATTGTCGTCATCATGATCAGACTTTCTGTCATCCGTCTGTAACCGACTAACTCCTTGATTCCCCTTCTCTCGCATTGCCATTTCTGGCTTATCAACCTTTAAATGGATGTCCCTGTCTACTTTCCCAACAGAAGTTGCATCTGTTAGACTTTCCTTCTGTGACATGGCTTCACCATTTGAGATGCAATTCTCATTTTGAATGGTAGAGTGATTTCCAGACAGATCATTTTCAGTTTCCTTATTTCCCTTCAGAGTTCCCTTTTTTCTCCCTTTCCTTGATTTTTTGGAAACCTATATAATTAAGAAAGATTTCAATGTTCATTATTGCATCAAAAAGAAACTCACAGTGCAGTTCCTAGTTCCTACCAAAGTAAAGACGGGATCATGTGAATTGCGTGCACACAAACAAAGGATTTCTCGTGCTAAAAATATAGAACTTCACCTAGCAACACAATTGCAAAGAAAAATGAAATAACGGATGTTGTAAATGAAATTGCATAGGTTCCTGCATATTTTAGCTGAATACTGTATAGGATACATCATACATGCTGCCACCAACATTAGAAACCACCAACTTGATGCTAAGGTAGCTTACAAAATCAAAATTGCAATGCTACAATTGTAACTATGAACTATTTTCCTCAAAATAACTAACAAAAGGGAAGGTTTTTTAGGCAACTAAGACATTCTTTATCAAGAAATTGGGGTAAACGATTCTTAAGTAACATCCGACACATTTCAGAATTGATTACCAAAGAAACTTAAATACAATAATGGTCCGTTTGTTTCGCAGTAAAATGTTTTCCTCATTTTACGGCGCTTGGGACACTTACAGAAAGTATGGTCAATAAAAATTGTTTTCCGATCCATGAAAAAATTAAGTCATTTTCCGAAAAACAACTTACGAAATACAAATCTGTAAGTCCTTTTACTGAATTTTTTTCCTCTCATCCAAAATTTCCATAGCTCACTTCAAGGAATGGCAAAATACGGACTTGGACTCGAATCTGCACGGATCCATGTCCAGATGTGTTTTGGTGGATTTGGGTCCGTATCCATATCCGAGAAAAAATATCCGGACCTGGGTGCGAGTATAGTCAGTCTAGATTCGAGTATACGCAAACTGGATTTGAAAATCCAATTTTTTAATCTTTTTTAATTATATTTGTATAAAATTAATAAAATTCTAGATCAGCATCAAAATTTCATACCTACATGTATAAGGATCCGGGAATATCTGGATCCAAAAATCCAGCTTTTTTAATCTTTTTCAATTAAATTTATATGAAATTAATAAAATTATGAACTCGGGTCTCGAAATTTCGGACCCGAATAGATCAAGATCCCAATATATACCCCGATCGGATATAAAAATCCAATTTTTTTAATCCTTTTCAATTTACGGACCGACATGTATCCGAATCTGGGTATACCTAGATGAGATCCAAAAATTCAAATTTTTTTGATCTTTTTCAATTATATTTGTATAAAATTGATGAAATCATGGACTTAGGTCCCGGAAATTCGGAACCATGTGGATCCGGATCCGGGTATACCTAGACCGGATCCAGAAATCCGAATTTCTTTTTTATATTTTTTTATTGTATTAGTTTAAAATTAATAAAATCATGATCTCAAGTCCCGAAATTTCATATCCACGTAGATCCGGATTTGGGTATACCCGGATCAAATCCAATCGAATTTTTTTAATCTTTTTCTATTATATTTGTATAAAATTAATAAAATATTTTCTAAAAAAATATTAGACGTGCCAAACATATGAAAAATAATTTCTATAAAATATTTTCAAGCAATAGCTAAATAACGGAAAGCACTTTCCTTTCCAAAAAAAATTCTTATTGAAAATGTTTTATTAATGGAAATTGTTTTACGTCAAAACAAACGGATACTAATTGCCTTTGTATAAAATGTCTGCTTTCAAGTTTGCAAGTAGCAGCTAATTTCCACGTGTTCACAGGAAGTAAACATCAATTATACCTTTAAAAATCATAAGTTAAGCCTGTAGATTGTAAACAGATATTTTTGAAATAAGTAAATTAACTGGATTCCTGCTAGAAGTACTTGGCAGAAATAAAATCTACATCTGGTCAAAAATAAAGTTCAGTATTTTATAACAAACTTCACATGAGAACTTTAGCAATTGTAGTTCTAGTCAGTCTTCAAGCTCTTTAAGCAATTATACTGAAATATCATAATTTGAGGTAATCTGAACTGAACTAAAAGCCCATAATTTGGATGATACACGAGTAACTTGACATAACCACCATTCAAACAGTTTTCCAATCTAAAACTACTCTGGAATTAGAAAACATACCCTTAATGCGCCACGTGCTTGAAGGTTTTCCATGAGCCTTACAAGTACATATATCATTTCTACTAAATCTGCAAGATCACTGGTAAGAATAACAACAAGAGCACCATAAGACATTTTAATATAGTACAAACTAGAATATTTTTTAAACATGCATCACCAAGTACATGCTTTTTCACAGGAGAGACGTGGACTTGGATAAGCATAGATCCAGTTATGCACAATTATTAAATATAAGTTAAATGATCATGACGTCTAGCCGCAATGTGGAAAATAAATTTTAAAAAAGGAAGAAAAAAAGATAAATTAATGACCTAGAACATTTTCTTCATGAATACAGATTACTATTTCATTATGTTTTTAAATCACAGCTTAACCTCAAAGCTTAATCTAGTCGTAAGGGCCCAAACATTACTGTTAAGCTGATAAGCTCTAATAGGCCCCACTAGCAACCAAGTTTCTCACCAAACAGAGATAGAAGACAGAAAGAAAGACAAATATTAAAAAAAAAATACAAATTTGATTATAAGAGGAAATCCGAGAAAATGACCTATTGGTGAAATTGGCTCTAATACCATGTTAAGTTACTACTTGACCTCAAAGCTTAAGCTAGTGGGTAAGGTCTGAACAATAGTATTAAGCTCTAACACATTATAACTCTGCCATGTTGAGTCCACAGTTAACTGATCAATTCACAATACAAAACTCAAAAGGTTAAAATAAAAGGGATTAAAAGAAAAGAATTTTCCTAGAAGATTTAAGGTGAAAAACCTTTTGGGTTGCTTGTGAGTGTCAAGCATTTTGATCAGGTTCAGAAGAAACTGAGTCACCCCTTGGTCAGTCTGGTCATAAAATAACTTGTAAAGAAGGATGCGTGCTGTTTGTGGCTCCTTGGAATCTTCTGGCAATGACTTGAGCACTAAATCTAACATATGAATCTGCAGGAATGAAAATCCAGTAGAAACGACGTTAAGGTAGGTAAAGTTCTCAGTCTGATTTCAAGAAACAAGTCTTATTCACGAACAGCAGCAATATGCAGAACTGTTTACATGCACATGTCTAGATTGTTAAAAGTAAAGGCATTTATGGGAGGCGAAAAAACATCAAGAATTAAATCAATTAATAAGCAAGCATTTAAAAGCATCAAATTTAATAAGCAAATATCACCATATTCTTCATTAGAGAACCAGCTGCTGATAGAAACTTATAATTATTTGTTTTCTTCACGGCATCAAATGCTTCTTGCCATTTCGAAATGACAAGTTTGAACATTGTTTCATCCATTGTTGACGCTATTGGTCCACATATGTTGCCTTCAAACAAAGTGCTATCAGCAAATTCACTGCTGGACGCTTCAAATGTTTCAGTTTCCAGGGCCGGCTGTTCAATCACAAAATTCACACCAATAATTTTAAAATGAAGACTAATTACAATGATAAAGCCAAGTGAACATTTAGAAACAAGAATATCAAACTAATAACAAATAAATAAAGGGTAACTGAATGCACGCATCTTAGGATCGAGGTCACAGGTCTAGTTTCAACTTTTACTCAATTTTTTAAAGAGAAGATACCACATAAAGTATATTTAACAAAGGAGAATTTCTAGCTTAGCAAATGGAATTAACAATGTCTGTCCCTTGCAGCTACTAAGGCTACGGTGAGTCGTGCTCACCTTAGAACATAACATAAAAAGATTGAGAAATCAGTACCCATATCCCTCACCTTTGAGGACACGATTTTGTGATACTGAAATGAAGTCGCAAACTGAGCAACCCGGAAAAATATAATGATATCACTGCTCTGAATTGCGGGATGCTCCTTTTCTATATCCTCGTGAATTGACTGCATCAACACTGACAGACATTTGGTTCACATATGAATATTAGCAATAGAACCAAAGAGGGAGAAAAGGGGAGAGCAAAAATATAAGTGAAGACTTAAAATGATGTACCATTGTAACTTCCTGACAAAAGCTGGTTAATGAAATCATGGAGCAACTCCAAAACATTATCCTTCGTTGAAAGTAAGCTTCCTTGGTCCCACACAATCTTTTTACTGACACCCTTTTGACCCTTGTGAGGTTTAAGGATAGGGTTTTGAGAAGCAGAAGCAGGGTTCCCCTTAAATACAGCTTTAGAACCATCCTTTCAAAAGAAATACTAAAGTTACTAAATTTCTGAACAGTACCTGTATTAATACCAGTAATAGGCGAAACTTCGTACCATGGTAAGTCTTGCAAATGTTCCACTAAACTGTGAATGACGAACCAGACTGTGCAGTTTTAAAAGCCTTTTTTTCTCTTGCTCTTCTGCTATTATGGATTTCAGACTATCAAGAGAATCTTTGGTGTCTCCGCCCATCTAGCACATAACAAGTTATTAGAATAGACTAACAGACTCACATAATCAATCAACTAAGTGACTACATTAAAAATGGAAATCCATATATAGAAGTTTCATAGCTCAAACAATTTAAAAGATGAAAAAGAAAATTTACTTATTGGATTTGTAAATAGCAGTATTAAACCTGGACTGCAACTCAACTCAACTAATTCATAAACTTCCTCAAAATATATCTGGTAGACAGGTTATTAATTTTTATTTTTCTTATGCAATCTGGTTTGAAAATCTCAAATAGCAGTTACTGGAAAAATTAAGAAAGCCCAAGGAAAAGAAGAAGAAGAAGGAGAAGATGTCATGATGATGATGAATGTATCCAGTATGCACCTTGGAACCTTTTTGAAGAGCTTTGGCAATCAACTCTGGATCCTGACCCACTAAGATGTAGTGGAAAGTTTCCAATAAAAGCAAGTTGTCTTGCCGAAAATAACCACAAGAACCACCAACATGCTGAGTTATGACAGTGATTATATCCATTACATTCTCATTAAACAAAAGTTCCAGAAATCTATCTCTCAGTGATAGAAATTGAATGGCAGAACCCCCAGCCTTCTGCTGCAAAGGAATTTCTTGGACAGCAAGAATGTTTCGAAATAAAGTCAGAACTAACTGGACCAACTTCCAGTCATCCTCTGTGAATGCTTCACTGTATGTAATTACAGTACTCATTAATAACAGAATTAATGATAATAAAAATAACATATCAAGTGCAAAACATGTGAAACCAATGGAACAAAAAACTGTGAGCAAATTTTGTAAAACTCATAACACTACTTTTGCATTGTATGTTATCAATTTGATTTTTTATGTTAAAGTTTCTACATTTTGAATTAAAAAATTAAATAATAAATATTACCAGTAGATGAACTTACTGCAATGCTGCTAGTAAGATAGAAAAAATCCTAACCAGGGTTTACATTTATTGCCATTTAACAGTTGCAAATTTATATGCTTGTGTTATAAACAATGACATGACAAGAAACAAACCCTTACCGTTCTAAATTTTCTAGTGGGCCTTCGAGAAGAGATACAATCACCGCCACTGTATCACTACACGTAATGGCAGACTTCAGTCCCCAAAGATACTCAATCTGTTGAGGGATATCACTTGATGAAGGATCAACAGGCATTGTTAAGAACACCAATACCTTCACTGTAGAATTTAGATAAATAAAAAGTTCAAAAAAATATACTTTTATCTCAATAAACCAAATAAATGAACACACAAAATTGCAATTACCAGCATTTAAGACCAAATTGCGATCATCTTGACAGTGTTCAATTACCGGTATCAGGTCTTTAGACACAATGTTCCATTTACATACTTGCTTAAATACTTCTCGCTTCTGCGGATCATCACGCCTCAAGAATCTCAGCAAATCCTTCAGATTCTCTGTCAAAACAATAAGGGAAAAATCAGATTAATTAGATAAAATTTTCAATTTTCACCTTTTTTATTTTATCTTTTTTGTTGACGAAAATTACCTAAACACTGCTCGCCCTTACAGTATCCGATCCGGTTTCCTCTTTCGTCCTCTTCGATGATACCGAGGCCGGCGCAAATCACCGATAAGCCTTCCGTTTCCATCTCTATTTGTGATCGAACGGTGCCGTTTTGATTTGAATTTGAGGTTTTGTAAGAAGTGATAACTAATTGGGTTTAGAGATTGAAAGAGAGAGAAATGAAAATACATTTTTTTATGGATTAGGGCTGCAGTGGCGCCAAATTAATCGAGATCTGAATTTTCCCGCGTATAGATGGTCTGATGTGGCGAATCTAATAATGCGGGTGTATTGAGTAATTCTGGTAACGGTTGACGTGGCAGAAAATGATTTGTTGGATTTATAGTCCGTTCATATAGCTTTTTAAATAGAGCTTTTTTAAATATAGTTTTTACTAATAGAATTTTTATAAATATAGTTTATATAAATATATATATATATATATAATATATATATATATATATATATATATATATATATTTGATTGTAAATGAGAATTTTTATTAAAAATTATAAAATTACTTAATTGGATAAGTTTTTTAAAATTATGTTATAAAATAAGTGAAATAATGTTATTAAATTAAATAAGAGTATTATAGATAATTTAACCCATTAAACAATTATTTTGCCTCTATTCTCAAATTACTAGGAGTTGGCATCAGATCGGATCGGATCAGGCTGCCGAATCCGATCGAATCGCGATGAGTCGATTGGTCGGATTTCGGATCGGATCGGAAAAAATTCGATCCGGCCCGATCCGATCTTTTTTTTTGGTTAAACCGTTACAAACGACGTGGTTTTGGAAGTTCCAAAACAACGTCGTTTTATGCGTGAAACCTAACTTAATTAGGTCTCAAATCTTCATATTATCTTCGAGAAACCAATTACCAAACCAATAACCACCATCGTCCATCTCCGAATCTTCAAACCAAACCCGTAACCACCATCGTCCACCGTTAAATATTCAAACTTCAATTCTTCTTCAATCTTCAATCCTCGCCAGTCGCCTCGGTCTTCAATCAGTCTTCGAGTGAATCAGTTCACTCTTCACTCTTCATCTTCATCTTCGAGTTAATAATTCATTCAAGGTTGGATTTTGATGGTTTGCATGTATATATTGCCATATTGGATTATTGGTTACATGTAAGGTTTTTTAACAGTACGATTGATGATTATATTTTGCATGATTTATTAGTGAATTTCTCATGTTTCAACAAATCATTTGAATGTTTATTTCCATATTCTGGCCTTATGGGGGAGTTGATTCTCAAAATATTTGAGTGTTGTTTATCAGTGAAGTTGATTATCAGTGATGTTTATAGTGTGTCTATTACACGCGGTTTATTGAGTGTTGGGCAAGAGGGAAGAAAGTTCACAAGGTGTTTTTAATTTTAGAAATTAGAAGCATTTGGCAGAATATCTTGCAGATACAAATTTTCTTTGATCAGGAACAATATGAGTATAAGGAAGGTGGGCTTTTATGATTTTATAGTCAAGGTACATTGACTTATTTGATTTCTCTGATGAAAGGACATCAATGAATTTCGAGGTAAATCACGTTCACATCAATGAATTGTTGGCATTTTCAGTTAAGTTGGATATAAATGACTGTTTGTGATTTTGTTAGTTCTATTTATTCTACTTATTTGTTTCTTTAGTTTGTTGTTGCTCTTAATTGTAGATGAGTGGGTTTGGAAGCTCACTCAACGGTAGTGGATCATAATCAGTAAATAGTAACTAATTTGCTCTATATGGCTAATGGCTTGGTATGAGTGTAAATTTTTTGCAATGGAAACCTTGACTTGATGCAACCAGATTATTAAGATCTTCTAGCTCAGTATTCTGATACTTTAGTTCAGTGCATGGATATTTGTTTGAGAATTGATCTAGTATTGACCCCACTAACCAAGCCATGAACAGGATTGCTCCCAATTTGACTTTGTTGCTCATGAAGTATAAATCCGATCGGATTCGATAGTTATCGGATCGGTGTAAGTTTGATAACAGTGTCAAACCTAATCGAATTTTATTTATTCATGTTAATCGAATCGAATTGGATTCAGATTCGGTCTAATCCGATCCAAATCCAATATGCCTAGGGCTACAAAGTACCAAATTTTATGTTTTTGTTGATAGAGGTAAAATAATTTTTTAATCCTTAAAAACACTAACTGTTGAGATTAAAAAAATTATTTTATCTCTATTAAAAGTCTTACCAAATACGCACTTATTTATTTTATTTTCATTGGTTACGATTTGCCTTCCGAAGAAAACGACTTATCGTTCAGTAAGGTTTCATAATAAAGACATGTCGCCTTTGTCTTTTTTTGAAAGGAGACTTGTCGCCTTTGTTACAGAAAACAAACGACATTTTATTTCATCAACTTCGGGATTATAGGTTTGCCAACCACCTTTCCTCGCGGTCTTTTTTACACTTGGCATAATATTAATGTAAATTCTTTAAATTAATAATAATTTTTTGACCAAATTAACAACAATATAATTGTTTAAAATTTTAATATCACTGTTTTATTTTTTAATAATTTTTTTTTATCTTAAAGATTTTTGCACGAACTGATTTATTAGGTTATTATTTTTCGTATGTCTCATATTATTTTTTTTCTTGAGAAATTATTCTTTTTGGATCTGCAAATGCCAAATATACAAACTATGCTCTTTATCGTATTTAATTTAAAAAAAAAACTACATTAATTTGACGGTATTGTCAAAATACTCACGTTTTTTTTTTTTTTTTTTGTAAAGATGATATAGTTTAAATATGTCCCCAATAAATGTGGTTTGGTGATATACGGCTCAGAATTAGGGATGGCAATGGGCCGGGCATGGGCTTGGCCCGGGCCTGATTTTTTAATTATAAAAAATTATAAATTAAAAAAATTTATTATATAAATATATAAATTTTATAAATAAAAATATTTAATTATTTATTTTAAGTTTTTGGATTGCAGCAACTGCTGAAATAGAAAGACAAAATCACTCATCAGTGTTCTTTGTTTTCTTCTTGTAATAGCTTCGGTGTCTGTTTTATCTTTATTGTTGTTTCTCTTGCAAACATATTGAGATTTGTTGCTGTTGTAGTTTTTGCAATAAATTATTGAATTTTTTTCTTACAAAAAATTATAAATTGTTATTATAAAAAATTATAAATATAAAATTTATTATATAAATATATATATTTTATAAATTAAAATATTTATTTAAGCCCCGAGACTTACGTATCCCGGGCCGGGCTTCGGGCTAAACTGCCACCTTGAGGCTTCGAATCAAAGAAGTGTGTTTCTTATAATAATCTGAGACAGCCGGGAATTTTATTTTACCTGCTACGCTTAAACTCAAAATGAGTGATTTGACATATTTTGAATGATTCTAAAAAAAATAATAATATAAATGAACATAAAAACATGACCAATTAAAAACATGTTGGTTCACCTAATCCATCGTCAGCATCCACCGGTTTCCAACGACAAATGTACATTTTAATCTATTATACTTCAATAGTGTCAATTAATATCATATTCTTAATCAAAATGTAAAATTGATTTGGATGGTAATTTTTCCAAATTTCAAATCAAAACTTTAGAAATCTAAAATACTGAATAAAAAATAAAATAAAAAAATTTAGGAAATTTAAAATTTTGATTTCAGATTTTACATTAATTTCGATATATATTTCGAAAAATACTGAAAATATAAATAACAAATATTATTCTCCATTATGGGCAAGGAATATTTTTATTTTTTTTGCGTTAATTTTATAAATTTCCCTAAAAAATTTCATCGACGGTATCAAAATTTCATTAAATGCAAAACCTACAACCGTTTTTTTAATTAAAAAAAAAAAAAAAAAATTTTATTCGATACAAACTAAGCGCCTCTCTCTTTCTCTGGTCTCCTTGTTTCTTCCTCTACCGTTCCGCAAAATTTAGCGGCGATTTCTCCAAACTCTCCAAAAATTTAAAACGACACACGCCCTTTCTCTCTCTCTGAAACTACAAAAATCCTCAAACTCAAAACGCTCCGTTTCAACATATCTCCAGTGCAATTTTAACAATGGCTCAAGTAGTGGCTACACGATCGATTCAGAGCTCGTTTTGGCGTCCTGCCTCGGGATCGGTGCAAGAGCGAGCTACCGAGAAGCTGAAGCCTGCTAGATTTGCTTCGAAAGTGCTGGCACGTGAGGAGAGGAAGAAGAGAGTTACACTTGTTCGTAAAAGCACTCAAATTACTGCTCAGAAATCCACACGTGCCGAGCCTGAGATTGTCCCCGTTTCTCCCGAGGACGAACCTGAGGTTCGTGCTGTTTGTCCTCTAAGAAAATGCTGGAAAATTACTAGCTGAATTTTTTTGTTTCATTATGTAGAAATGATTATAATCAAGCCGGCTCTGTGGCCACAAGGGCGACTGTGGCCCAAAAATTAAGGGGCACTAATATTTCTCATTTATATATTTTCTCAAGTAATATAATTTGGGCGTGAGGGCCTAGCCCCAGCTTCGCTTGTGTTCCAACCCTCGTTATATATTATTTTTTTAAATATATGTTTTCGTAATGAAAAAAGACACATTTTGAGCTTTCACACCGGGCACCCAAAAATTGAGGACCGACCGGCCCTGATTATAATGCTAATATTTTGCTAAGTAGAGTTGGTTATGATGTGTTTGTTTGTTTTGAAAATTTTAGAAGCAAGTTGAAGGATTTGTGTAGTTTGTTTTGATATTTCAGTATTTGATTTAGGATTAATACTACTACATATACGAACTCCACCACAATTAGACGTAGCATGAGAAGAGTAAACACATTTTATATTCTTATTCATTGTTTCGTTTATTCGAATCATATCATGTCACGTCAGATTGTATAATTGATGATTTTGTAAAGGTAGTTTTGTATTTGTTCATTATGTCTTAATTTTTAACTGGAAAATGGAAAAAAAAAAAATTATTTACCTAAGCTTGAACAACAGAAGGTTTCTCTACACGTATAATATTTTGTGAATTTTAACTATAATTTTAAGCTATCAAGAGTAGTTACCTAGCAATTGTTTGTTGAATTGGTGAATTATACAATTGATATTAGTGTTGGAAGCATGAATCAAGAGCTTTGTTTGTGGTTATGAGCAGAGAACGGAGGAATTTCAGCATTTGAGGGGACTTCAGCAATTAGGCGACACATCAGTAAGCATGTGGACTAAGCCAACTGTTCGACGCAAGACCAAAATTGTGTGCACCATTGGTCCTTCAACCAACACTAGGGAAATGATATGGAAGCTGGCTGAGGCTGGAATGAATGTGGCTCGTCTGAATATGTCTCATGGGGACCACAATTCTCATCAAAAAGTTATTGATTTGGTCAAAGAATATAATGCACAATCGAAAGACAATGTTATTGCAATCATGCTCGATACCAAGGCAGGTTTTCCGTTATTGTTCTTTTCTAACTTCTATATACTGTTTTTCTTATAGTTCACTTGAAGTCTTGTTCAAAAAATACTTTCATTTTCATTGGTACTTTGTTAAATATAGTTTTCTTTGTTATCAGGGGCCAGAGGTTAGGAGTGGAGACTTACCACAACCAATCAATTAACACCTGGGCAGGAATTCACTTTTACAATACAGAGAGGGGTTGGCACAGCTGATAGTGTTAGTGTTAACTATGATGATTTTGTTAATGATGTTGAAGTGGGTGACATGCTTCTTGTTGATGGTACACTAAGTGATCTGTTGTTTCTTATATATTATTGATTGAAATTTAAAGTTTTCTGCAAGGAATTTTGGTCATATTATTTACCTGGAAAATTTTGTGGCTTACTAACCTATTTCTTGCTATGGTCTGTATTCTCCACTGACCTTAATTTATGATCTCTAGGTGGTATGATGTCATTGATGGTGAAATCAAAGACAGAAGATTCAGTGAAATGTGGAGTTGTTGATGGAGGAGAGCTTAAGTCTAGGCGGCATCTGAATGTTCGAGGAAAGAGTGCAACACTGCCTTCCATAACTGGTTGGACCTGGAATTTGCATTTTGCAGTTTACAGTTGAAGATAATTTTTTGTCTACCACCCCCAACCCCATTTCCCCTTCTAAAATGGTAAATAGGTGTTTCATTTTGCTAATGGACATGATTGTTTGCATTGATTTTCACAGAGAAGGATTGGGATGATATCAAATTTGGAGTCGACAACAAAGTTGACTTCTATGCTGTTTCCTTTGTTAAAGATGCTCAAGTAGTGCATGAATTGAAGAATTATCTAAAAGGTAAACTCTTGGTTTCAGATCTTATGCTTAGAAATAAATACGAATTTATATGCTTTTTTGATTAACCATATATAACATTGTTCCATATTGAACTGCAGGGTGTGGTGCAGATATACATGTAATTGTAAAGATTGAAAGTGCAGACTCTATACCGAATTTGCATTCAATTATCACAGCATCTGATGGGGTGATCACCTGAATCCTTGCATTGCATCTTTGACTTTAAGCAAAATATTTATGTGTGAAAGTATGTTTTGAGCCCACTTTATCTCAGTAATTTTGTACTAAATGCTGAAAGTTATACATACTCTTCTTATTTTAGGCAATGGTTGCAAGAGGCGATCTTGGTGCAGAACTTCCTATTGAGGAGGTTCCACTTCTGCAGGTAGTATTCTTTTCTAATAAAATAGCAATGCCAAGAATGTCATCCCCTGTTGGGGCATTTTATTTCTGACATTAAAATCAATGGCTAACTGTAGGAGGAGATAATAAGGACTTGTCGTAGCATGGGGAAGGCTGTTATTGTGGCCACCAATATGCTGGAAAGCATGATTGTTCATCCAACTCCAACTAGAGCAGAGGTCTCAGACATTGCCATTGCTGTCCGAGAGGGTGCAGATGCTGTTATGCTTTCTGGAGAAACTGCTCATGGAAAGTAAGTTACATTTTCTCTCTTCATAAATGAACAGTAATTTACAGTGGCTGGAAGAAACTGTCCATACCATAACATCTTGCACCTTGAGAATCAATTTTGAAGGGGTGGGAGCTGCTATAAAACACAGCCTAGCAAATCATTCACAAATTTTTCTACGTGAAATTGTTCTTTGCTGAGAGTTTCCCATACACTTTGTCGCTCTTGTTTTCTACAGGAATCCTACAACTTCCTATTTTTTAGCAATTATTTTTCATCACATAAATTAGATTTGGGATTAACCACCAGCAAAGTATGTTAGATTGAATTTGACTTGGATGCATGCTGTAGATCTACACAATTCCAGTTTTACATGGGAATATGGGATTATTAATTATTTTTGCTTATGTACAGGTTCCCACTGAAAGCCGTGAAAGTTATGCACACTGTTTCATTACGGACTGAAGCAACAATAACTAGTGGTGCAATGCCACCTAATCTTGGTCAAGCCTTCAAGGTTTCCTAACAAATAACCTCATAAGTATTCTATGATGCATGGGATTTACATTTGTTTTTTGTTTTCTCCTCTTTCATTTTCACTGTCAATCCAGAATATTTACTAGAAGCTTCAATGTTTCTCTAGAACCACATGAGCGAGATGTTTGCGTACCATGCAACCATGATGTCCAACACACTTGGAACCTCCATCGTTGTATTCACTAGAACTGGTTTTATGGCTATATTACTAAGCCATTATCGACCTTCTGGCACTATTTTTGCCTTCACAAATGAGTGAGTTCTACATCTTCTTGGATACCAATTTTGCTGTTGTGCTGTGTGCCAATCTTGCATGCCTGAGATTATTGTTTTCCAAGTAGTGCACCTCGTCTAGCTGTAGGCGTGAATTATAATAGATTTTTATGCTTCATTTGTACTGAAACTAGTGATATTCTTATCATCTTATACTGTATTACTACCGATTAGCTGAGTAACTTTAAATATACAAATAACTGTTAACTTAAAAAAATCGGCTGGTACTTTTGAGAATGTATTGCTATTTAAATTTTTTTTCTCATCACATGATTCACATCACTTTGCTGATCATGCAGGAAGAGCATACAGCAGAGGCTGTCTTTGTATCAAGGAGTATGTCCCATCTACATGGAGTTCTCGGATGATGCTGAAGAAACCTTTGGAAATGCCTTGGGTTTATTGCAGGTGAGTTTAATCTGCCACTTATTGGATTACTTGTATTTAAATATTAATCGGGATGCATTTATCTGCTCATAATTTGATTCATTGCTTGACCTGAATTAAGTTCTCGATAATCCTTTGGAGGTATTGATTTAGCCACTTTCCTCGTGGACAAAAAATCTCTCTCACACACACGTTTTTGGTTAAAAAATAATTATTAGATAGCATTCAAAACATAGTTTTCAAATGCGTGCCTCAGGCTCAGGCCAGACCACTGTGCCTCATGAAGGGTCAAACCAAGTGACCTTCATCAGACACGTGCCTCATAAAAATGTGTGAGAAAACCCCTACCTGAATGACCTACCCAACCCGAAATCAAGTTATATAATATTTCTTTAATAAATTAAGATAGGTTTTGGGATGCGTTTTAAATTTTGTCAAACACATTAACTTATATTATCGGTATTTGTATTATTGTAATTGTTTTTTGATATATTTTCAATAATTTCTCGTTTGTGTATGTATTTGCAATTTGCTCCTTACCTTCATCAGGCGTGCTCCTGTGCCTTAGGACCCTTTGCGTTTTAGTGCGTCTTGCGCCTTTAACAATACCGATTCAATAACAATTTTAATTTTTAATACTTGGAGTGTAGTTATTACATCCCATGCATAGGATGCCTTGAGCAATATTCAGATGCTGTAGCTTTGTTATCATTATCAACAATGCCATATATTCACAAAGGAAAAAAAAAAACATAAAACATATTTTGGCCACCTTTGCCATTTTCCTAAGTATCAGTTTACATGGTTTTCGTGTATGGAGCATATCTTACAAAAGCATCATTTATAATCAAATTCATTGTTAATACATTCATTATCCGCAGAAGCAAGGGATGGTAAAGGAAGGAGAAGAAGTAGCACTTGTTCAAAGTGGCAGTCAACCCATTTGGCGTTTCCAATCCACCCATAATATTCAGGTCCGCAGGGTGTAGCCACGAAAAACAGCTGCCCTAAGCTCCCAGGCCTTCATCGTGGGGTTAGACGTGAGTTATCTGGTATCTTTGTTTACTTCCGTTTTTAATCTTTTTGTTTTGCTGGTAGTTTTTTTTTTTTTTTTTTCCAGATAGAGATTCAGTTTTAGCGATTGCAATAAACGATATTTATCATTTGAAATTAGCTAAGGTCTCATGGAGAAAATTAGATATGTAGATCCCATATTGAACTTGTCAAACGGAATGTAAGCTCAAATTGTGAAACTTTCCATGCACTTTCCTTTATGCTAGTTTGCTGCTTCATACACTTGCTTCAGTAGTGGACCTATGTTGCTGAAATACCCACCCACTCTTGTCAAATTAATTTTTTTTAATTTTTTTTTTCCAACCTTTTGAGTATGCTAACATTATTAGAGCAATAATATTCTTACAAAATAAAATGATAGTTATAATGAGGACAAATAATATTCCATGTTATGATAGTCCAGTGTTTTTTGGCTAGCATTTGTTTTTTTCCTAACCTCAATGCAATATATATAGTTTTTTAATTTGGTACATCTATCTTTGAACTGTTTTTAAATAATTTATATCCATATGTTTATTTGACCAATTAAATAAAGTTGAATGAATAAAATAAAAAATAAATGCTATTATACATATATTCATTTTGTGCTATTGGTGCGGATGAACTGCAAAATATTAGAATTTTGTGGTGTAAAAAATTTTAAAAAAATTACACGATAAAGTATTAGTATTTTGTTTACATTCACATGAAAAATTCATACGGACATTTGCATTGTAGAAAGAGAAAGAATCTATTGAGAGATTCATTAACTTATTAAGTTATACAAATGACATTTTAAGAGATAAAGAAAACACATATTTTGAGGTTTGTTTTTTTTTTTTTTTTTGGTCTTTTAGTATATCCTTTAATTTAATATAAATTTCATGCATACCTCTACTGTCTCTACACTTGAAAATCCCAATAAAGATGTCCTCATTTTAATAAACAGAAAATACGAATTTCTAAATACTATGGGACAAAAGATGATGTATTGTAATGTGTTTATGTCTTTATTGGAATCTCTATGCTATAAATTTATTTAAATAAATAAATAGTATGTTATGTATACATTTTATTTTTGGTAAATAATACTACATAGTTCTTTGATAGTAAGAAATACGATTCATTTTTAAATTTTGATGATAAATTTTATCATAAATAATTAATCACATAAAAATATAATTCGGTTTTTATATAGCATTAAATAAATTAAATGTGTAAGAGTAGTTTTAGAAATACAATTTAGACAAATTATTAAAGCTATGAACTTCTAAATTTAAAAGTTTAACTCAACTGTAACTTATATGTGAGACAAAACATAGGACGTGAATTTAGTTTAGCAGGGAAGTTTAAATTATAATTGCCTAAAATTATTGTCCATCCATTATATGTCTCAAATGAGTGTGATTTGGTGCTGTAGAACTCAGGCTCTCACCTTGAGATTCTGGGTTCGAATTCAGGTAATGTGTTTCTTGTAAGAATTTGGGACAGTCGGAAGTTTAACCTGCTCCACTTACTCCCGGAAGGGATGTCTGATTATATGCTCCAACCATAATTCATCAAACAACACTTTGAAATACCAATTCTGTGGAATTGATCAACAAAAAACTCTCCTTTTGACAATCTTCTTCCACAATAAAATCATAATCAAAGAAACCATTTTTTTTAAAGTAATCAAAGAAACCTAAAGATGAATGACTAAATATAAGATCTTATTTTGAAACTTTGAAGTTTCATTTTTCAAAAAAAAAAACACAAAATTTGAAAAAGAAGATGTTGACTTGGTACCAACACTCCAAGTCAACCAAACACAAACCATGAATGATAAGATCAAGAAACAAGAAAGAGACAAGCAATGATGTGGATGCACGTTTTATTTATTGGCTAGATTGACAAAATTACACAAATGTCATGCCATTTTTATAACATTATTCTTGCACATTCCTTGAAGCTATTGGTTGTTGCTTGACTTGCTAATGCTAGCCTCATCTCATACACTAGCTTTAATGGCGGAACTGTACCCATTCTGATCATCAAAAAACTTTGACCAAAGCATAACACCACCATACTTTGGAGAATTTCTGATCTGAGGAAGTATCTGTGATGTTAACACATTTGGTGGAATATACCCACTGCCAGCAGCAGCAGGAGCTGCTGGTAGCCCTAAAAACAACTTCCCATTTCTCAATGATGATGCCCATTTGTTAAATGAAGTTATAAGATTCTGGGTATTTCCTCTACTGTATTGACATGGTGGGTTGTTGTAAAACTGAACCCACACATAATCAAACAGCCCTGTGTTCAAAGCAGCACCTAAGAATCTGTCAGGAAATGGGCACTGAGGAGCTGCTGTCAAGTAAACTTTTTTCCCTGGCTTGCTATATGCTGATAGAAATCTTGCAAGCTCATCCCAATGCGAAGTTGAGCCTAGCTCAATATCGAAATCGATACCATCCAACACAGCATCACCTAATGGCCTGGAACTTGAAGTGCCACCCAGGAAATTGTTCCATAAGTAATCAGCAACATTCTTAGCATCAGCTGAGGAAGCCAGAGAATAGCTACCAACCCCACCTCCAATGGAAAGCATAACTTTGATGCCTCGGCTTTGGCAACTTTTGATGCCACTGCTTACGACTCTGCAGGCACCTGTATCTGGGTTACAGTGACCAGCAAGATTCAGTCCCGGGGTCTGGCCATTGCCAAACTTGTTGAGGAAAGCTATGTTGACATAAGAATATTTGCCCGTGGCACAGGTTGAGGCGAGGGTACCCTCGTTGCCGTTTTGGCCCCAGTAGATGGCGATGCCGCCGGCGCCATGAGAGGCTCTGATCAATGAAAAGGTGACTAGCAAGGAGAGGAATGTTGCTAATGCCTGAGAGTTTCTTGCCATTTCTGCAATTATGCATGTATCTTTGCTAAATGGGTTAGGCTATATATAGAGTTTAATCGAGGAATTAGGATCAGTATTGAGTTGAGTTTATAATGAGTACTTAATCAATTGTCATGTTTAAATGTCAACAAGTGTTAACTCACTTAGCCAATGGATCTTAGATTCGATTCTTCATGAAGGCATGAGTAAATAATGAATTCATATAATTATTAATTTACGAGTTTTATTTTCATAATTTTTCGGGTCTTGTTCTCATCCCTTTTAGAGCTTAGTCAATAATAATTCATCATGTGGAAATTATAAAAGCATTATAAGAGCATTTAGATTCTCTATTTTTTTTATAATGAAATAATATTATATATATATATATATACACACAATGGCAAATTCATAACTTTGAAATTATGACAGAAATTTGAATTTTATATATATAAAAAAAGATAGATAATCTTCATTTTAATAGAGACAAATCAATTATAATTCACATAAAGTTCACACGGAACTAAAAGATAAATTTTGTTCTTTATTTACTTTACAATCCACAAAAATTATATATATATATATAATAAATGAGACTGATATCTTCTTCAATAAATCCAAATAATTGAACATAAATTTAGTTGAACACGAATACTAAACCCTTTGTGGAGGAAATAGAAAAACTTGACTTTGACAAAGAGTGCGTGAGTTACGGGATATACGACTATTGGTGGAAAACTCCGTTCGGTGCGATGTCATTACTTGCAAGAAATGATGGAATTTGACTCCCAAAATAAATTGTAATAACGAAAATTGGATTACTTTAACGAATCGAATTTGTATTAAATCATAAACGAATCGAAGTAAAATGTGATGGATTAGTATCTGATTTCTTTATTAAACGAATCGAATACGAATATTCGTTTAGTTATTATATTATTCAATAATATAATTTATCATAATTTTTTTACAATTAATTCTTCATAAATATATACATATGAAATATGTAATTAATATATTTACTAAAAATAACTCACCAAATATCGACAATATTAATTTTCTATTATAATTAACCATAATTTTTTGAATTTTAATTGAAAAATAACAATAACTAGTTAAAAAAATAATAAAACGAATCCTAAGCGAATAAACGAATAAATGAGCTTAATTTCTTATACGATTTGTTTAATAAACGAATCGAATCGAGTTGACTCATTTATTAAACGAATCCATTTTTTCAAACATGTATTCGCTTTAAAGCGAATCAAATCGAACGAATAAACGAATCATAACCTAAATTGCCACCCCTAGATCACGTTCCACTTTGGACAATAAATTCACTCTCACAAAACGAAACGATAATTAATTAATTAATTAATTAGTGATATTATTTTATTAATTAATAAATGAATACATGGTTAATACGGTTGGTAAAGTGACCCGGACTTACATGGCTTTAACCCGGGGTGGAGTTGGGGTCTTCAAAATCATGATCATTTGATTGTTGACCTAGATTAAGACTTTTAAAAATAAGTTTGGGCAGAACCCAACTTCATTTTTAAAATTTCATAAAACTTGATTAAAATATCACCTCTATAACCATTACTGCAGCTGAGCCACAACCTCAAAAGAAATACTTTTTTCTTTGTGAGTTTCGGGATTATCCCAAACCTACATAAGATAAAAACTAATGTCAGAAATTTTGTACAGATAATTCATTCCATTAATATTCTCGGACAAATTTCTTCTTTATTAAAGAGCTTGACATGATCTATGGATTGCACATCAATCCTATCAAATGCTGACTTTGCCAACAAATTCAACAATAAAATGTAAGATCTTGTGTATTTTTTAATTAAACAAAGGAAACAAATACTTAATTTGTAGATTCAGCCAATAACTTGCGAAAATAAATAAACAAATCAAATCCGAACCAAGCTTGGCTCGTGTACACCTGCGTACACGAATGCCGGACCAAAATGTGCAGGCCCGGCCCAACCGAATTTTTAATTTTCTCTACAATTTTTCCAAGCCTTTTGTAATTCCATAACAGCTAAATTTAATTAGCTTGGTGGTTACATAGTTTAATTTCTATTAGTGCTAATTTAATTAGCTTAGTGGTTACAACAATGTGTAACATCTCTCATTATGAAATTTAATTGGCTAGTTAATTTCTATTAATTGAGATGTGTTTTTCTTTTCCTATATAAAGAACATCAGTTCTTGTTTTCAAGATATGGAATAGAAAAATAGAGAAAGACATAGCGCACACGCGAAAAATCATTTTCTTTGTTTTGTTAAAAGGATAGTTCAAATACTTTGTGGTTTGTTGGATACGAGTCTGGTGCCCTTTCTCGTACGTTTCCGTTGTATCCTAGGAAACAATCGTCACACATTCTACTGCATCTACGGTAGGGGACGAATTTGTTTTAAGGATATTGTTGTTTTACAACAAGCCTCGGGAAAGTTCTGATTTGCCTCTGACTTCAGCTTCGGCATCTGCCATCAGCCTCTGCCTCCGACTTTGTTCATCAGCCTCTGCTGTCAGCCTCTGCCGTCAGCTTCTGCCTCTGCCTGCCTCAGCATCTGCCATCAGCCTCTGCCTCCGACTTTGTTCATCAGCCTCTGCCGTCAGCCTCTGCCTTCAGCATCTGCCTCTGCCTCTGCCCAGCATTTGTTATCTGTCTCTGCCCAGCATCTGCCTCTACCTGTCTGCACCGATGATAATAATTATAATTGTAATTTTTGTCATATTCGGATTTCTCAATTACCGTGTAATAATTGTAATAATCATTGTAACTACAGCCTCTTTCATCTTCCCTACTAACAAATCCAGCTCCTCGTATATCTCCTTACACTGTACATGAGATTGATCTCCGGCAAGAAACGTGTACACTTGATCATTGATCTCAACATTGCTTGCGCCGGGTGGTTTCTTGATTCCTTTGCTCTTCATGAGTGTTCTTACAGTTGTTACATCTTCCCATCTACCAGCTTTCGCGTAAATGTTTGATAACAGGACATGGTAACCGGACTGCTCAGGAGATAATTGAAATAGGTGATCCGCGGCAAGAAGACCAATGTCCATGTTTGAGTATACGCGACAAGCAGCCAATAGGGATCCCCAAATTCTATCGTTAGGTTCCATTTGCATCTGTTTGATTAGAGCATATGCCTCCTCTACTCTCCCTGCTCGTCCTAAGAGATCAACCAAGCAAGCAAAGTGTTCAATCCTTGGAACTATCTTGTAATGTTCAGTCATTAGCTTGAAGTAGTGTTGTCCCTCCTCTAGCAACCCGGAATGACTGCAAGCTAAGAGAACTGAAACAAAGGCGATGAAATATGGACATACACCTGACATTAGCATTTTTGAGGAAAGCGCAACAGCATTACAGATCCCCGCAAGCTGGAAGAACACTAGCAACAGAGATTGCATCAGGTTCAATCCCGTGCACCTCCATCTGCGAATACAGATCAACTGCTTCAGCAGGCATTGAGTTATTCACATACAGTGAAATCATCACATTCCAAGAAACCAAATTCCTATTCTCTAATTTCAAGAACATCTCATTGACCGGAATGAGGCCGGACTCAACAAACGCTACATCATTAACCAACTCCTTCCAATGATCGGCGTATCGCCGAGCCCAGTTTACCCGCACCCGAACCTAATGAGAGACATTGGGAGCGTCCCTCCAACAAGCTGGGAAGGGTCAAAGAAGTTAGAGTCCTATCATAAAAACAAGAGTAGGAAAACTAAGGGTTAGATTCCTAACCTCCCGCTCTGAAGGTATCCGGGACTGAAATCTCCTCTTCATGGGATCTCAAGACCCGCCCCCAATCACATGTTACCCAGAACCATAAATCCTTGAAGTTTTTGTTAGAGTCGGGGAGTTTACCGACGACGTTTGAGGAGTCAGCATAAGAAAAAAGATAGTACCAACCATGGTGCGTTCTCGGGTTGGCCTTCAATCGATATAACCTCTTCACCTCTTCAAGAGAAGGTTCGTCGAGCCCCGCCCGATGCCAAATCACATGCAGCCCGGCCAGGATCCTCCAACTATTCAAACTTAATTGACAAGGAGCAATCTCCATCTCGGCCAGCATCCAGGCAAAATAACGCTGAAGTGGCAGCCGGAGTCCACACTCAAAGAAAGCCGGGAGCAAAGCCACCGATCCAGCGGTCTAGGAACCTCCAGGGCGATGTCAATTGAGATATCGTATCGCTGCCGGAGCAGCTCAAGGTCGTCTTCAGTTATCTTGGAAGGTCGGTCCATATCTAAACCCGAATAGTTAAATTCACCGGGCTCTGGGTCCTTTCGCAGAATCCGGAGATGGTAAGTATCTTCTTCGACTTCAGAAGGGATAGGGGTAGTATCGAGATCCTCTATGCTTGGTGCCCCCGAGCCCGATGAGAGCTCTATGGCAGGGGCAGTTGAAGGTTCAGCAGAGATTGCCGAGGAAGATTCGTTGACAGACATCCCTGACATCCGGGAAATAAGAAAGAAGGGGGATGTCAGTCTATAGCCAAATTCTGAAACCCCCAGGGATTCCACAGTTATCCTTGGACTACGAGAAAACTAAACCTATGGGTTCTAAACGCCCTAGCAACATCCATTGAATCGTAAATCTCTCCCTAAAGAACATCAAGCAAAAGCACGAAACCCAGCACAAAAATACAAAAAAAAAAAAAAGAGAGAGAGATAAAGCAAAAGGCAAACAAAGAGGTCGCTCAAGAGACTTACTTGATTTTCTTTTTTTTCCTCTGAAGACTAAAGAGAAATGAGTTGAAAAAGCCTCGGTTGCACTGAATCGAACGTTGCACAGTTGGAGAGGATGAGTTCTTGTAGTTGATAAATTTCGCCAAACAGATACAAAGGAGGTCGATTCGTCTTCTTACAGTCACTTCAGAGTGTTCGTAACCGTCAGATCATGAAAGGGTCCTGGATGTGCGCCATATGTCAGTTTCGGAAGCAATTTAGCAGAGCTGAATGAACGGTTGAGATTATATATTTTGATGTTAGCAGTGAACGGTCGATTTTGTCTACTTTTTGGCGGGAAGCCGGTTGATGATTGACAAATGTCAAATTCGGAGTAAAACCATGGAAATGATTTGATGGGCATTTAAACGGATGTGACGGTTACGCGTCTCGAGAAAGAATCTCCAAAGGGGCGGTGAAAGGATTTTGTGCAGAAGAAAAGAATCCGACAGAGCATCTTGGTCGAACCATAGACATTATGGCAACACGCCAGTAAACTTCTCTTCGCAAAAATGTCAGCCATCACTCCATCAGGAAGACCATTCTTTTTATAGTTTCCCGCACCAACTCGTATACTCGTTGGAACCGAGAACTAGGGGACAGATGTTGGCGGTATTTTCAAGTCCTATGATGTTTAAACAGAACGGCAGGGGTAAAAATGTAATTCCTTTTTTGACTGAGATCATTAAAATGACGACCCGACCACTAAGAGCCAAACAGTAAGTGGTCGAGCACTTCATGATCGGTAACCAAACACTTGAGTTCATATGATCGGGAAATTATCAGATCGACAGCATCATTCTCGATTCAAATGACCATTATGACCGACCTCGTAAAGACCGAGCATATGGCGAGACATGCTCCAGAAGATAAGATACCGTATTCTTACGGATAAGATGACAAGTTATCCTACTTTCATGGGGTAAACTGATAAGTCAGTGTCCTAGTAGGATAAATGAAGTGAATGTAGTTTTGACTAGAAATCCTTATGGGAAAAGGAAATAGTTTCAACTAGGAATCCTTGTAAGAGAATGAATCTGATTTCTTCACTATTATAAATAAAAGGGAAGAGTAGGCGTAAGGGGCATCAGAATCATTATCATCAAACTTGTAGAGACGAGAGATATCAGAGAAGCATATCTCAGTAATAAAAGTATCTTTCGATTTGTGTCCGTGGACGTAGTTTGGATTTAATCCGCCGAACCACGTTAAATCTCTTTATCGATTGGCGTATTTATCTGTCTTTTGCTAAGTTTGCTTTTGATTCCCCCATAACCAAACAAATTCACTATTGATGGAGGATTGCCTCGGGAGCAATATTCACATATTGCCCTAAGACCAAAATCAGCCGTCAACAAAACCATTTTTTTAAAAGTAATTAAAGAAACCTAAAGATAAGTGACTAAATATAAGATTTTATTTTGATATTTTGAAGTATGGGGTATTCATCAGGGTTTTTTGAATTTTGTGAGATCTGATTGGGTTGGGTCACGCGATCAGGAAATCCGAATCCGAAATTTGAGAGGTGAAACCGATTGGGTCGGGTCTGCCAAAAAAATTATGATTTAATTATTTTGAAATATAAATATTAGTTATTTTATGTCCCTAAAATTATCATATATATAAAATTTCAAGATAACAAAAGTAATAAACAAATAAAATAATAGTAAAAACTTTAAAAAAATAATAATAATTTTTTTTTAGAAAAATAATAAAAATCTAATATGATAGGGTTTTAATATCAAACCCGTAAACTAACCCGTAAATATCGGGTCAGATCGGATTGACCCGGAAAATCATTATTTTTCCTGAAACCCGCGCGGATCGCTGGTTTATCCGATAATTTATACACCCCTAATTTGGAGAGATCCTTTGGTGCAACAGTACAAACAAATTAAAAAATGACATGTAGAGTTTTTTCACCTATTTTTTAATTGTTTTTTAATTTTTTAGCACGCATGACAGTAGATGATTGGCTTGTTACATGGATGACGTGGTACCACTGTTACATATAAGATTTTCTTCCTAATTTGAGGTTTCATTTTTCAAAAAAAAAAAAAAAAATTGAAAAAGAATATGTTGACTTGGTACAATACAAACACTCAAGTCAACCAAACACAAATCATGAATGATAAGATCAAAAAGCAAGAAAGAGACAAGCAATGATGTGGATGCACGTTTTATTTATTGGCTAGATTGACAAAATTACACAAATGTCATGCCATTTTTATAACATTATTCTTGCAAATTCCTTGAAGCTATTGGTTATTGCTTGACTTGCTGCTAGCCTCATCTCATACACTAGCTTTAATGGCGGAACTGTACCCATTCTGATCATCAAAAAACTTTGACCAAAGCATAACACCACCATACTTTGGAGAATTTCTGATCTGAGGAAGCACCTGTGATGTTAACACATTTGGTGGAATATACCCACTGCCAGCAGCAGCAGGAGCTGCTGGTAGCCCTAAAAACAACTTCCCATTTCTCAATGATGATGCCCATTTGTTAAATGAAGTTATAAGATTCTGGGTGTTTCCTGTACTGTATTGACATGGTGGGTTGTTGTAAAACTGAACCCACACATAATCAAACAGCCCTGTGTTCAAAGCAGCACCTAAGAATCTGTCAGGAAATGGGCACTGAGGAGCTGCTGTCAAGTAAACTTTTTTCCCTGGCTTGCTATATGCTGATAAAGATCTTGCAAGCTCATCCCAATGCAAAGTTGAGCCTAGCTCGATATCGAAATCGATACCATCCAACACAGCATCACCTAATGGCCTGGAACTTGAAGTGCCACCCAGGAAATTGTTCCATAAGTAATCAGCAACATTCTTAGCATCAGCTGAGGAAGCCAGAGAATAGCTACCAACCCCACCTCCAATGGAAAGCATAACTTTGATGCCTCGGCTTTGGCAACTTTTGATGCCACTGCTTACGACTCTGCAGGCACCTGTATCTGGGTTACAGTGGCCAGCAAGATTCAGTCCCGGGGTCTGGCCATTGCCAAACTTGTTGAGGAAAGCTATGTTGACATAAGAATATTTGCCCGTGGCACAGGTTGAGGAAAGCTAAATGGGTTAGGCTATATATAGAGTTTAATTGAGGAATTAGGATCTAGTATTGAGTTGAGTTTATAATGAGTACTTAATCAATTGTCATGTTTAAATGTCAACAAGTGTTAACTCACTTAGCCAATGGATCTTAGGTTCGATTCTTCATGAAGACATGAGTAAATAATGAATTCATATAATTATTAATTTACGAGTTTTATTTTCATAGTTTTTCGGGTCTTGTTCTCATCCCTTTTAGAGCTTAGTCAATAATAATTCATCATGTGGGAATTATAAAAGCATTATAAGAGCATTTAGATTCTCTATTTTTTTTTTTTTTTTATAATGAAATAATATTATATATATATATATATATACACACACAATGGTAAATTCATAACTTTGAAATTATGACAGAAATTTGAATTTTATATATATATATAAAAAAGATAGATACTCTTCATTTTAATAGAGACAAATCAATTATAATTCACATAAAGTTCACACGAAACTAAAAGATAAATTTTGTTCTTTATTTACTTTACAATCCATAAAAATTATATATATATATATATATAATAAATGAGACTGATATCTTCTTTAATAAATCCAAATAATTGAACATAAATTTAGTTGAACACGAATTCTAAACCCTTTGTGGAGGAAATAGAAAAACTTGACTTTGACAAAGAGTGCGTGAGTTACGGGATATACGACTATTGGTGGAAGACTCCGTTCGGTGCAATGTCATTACTTGCAAGAAATGATGGAATTTGACTCCCAAAATAAATTGTAATAACGAAAATTGGATTACGTTAGGTAGGGGTGGGTGCGGTTCGGTTTGATTCGGTTTTTGTTAAAAATTGAACCAAATCATATTTTACGGTTCGAATTTTTTACCTCTCAAACTAAATCATTAAAAAACGATTTGGTTCAAATTGAAATTTTTTTAAACCAGCGGTTTACGGATTGGTTCGGTTCGGTTTACGGATTATTATATTTAAAATAAATTTTCATCCACTTAAGTGAAGAACAACAAAAAAAAATTAGTCTATCCAACAAATGATACGAATAGCCCTGGGCATTATCGAATTCGGATCGGATCGAACCGAATCCGAATCCGATCCGATCCGATTAGTGAGGAGAAATTTGATCTGATCGGACCGAATTAGCCTATCAAATTCGAACCGATTCGAAAGATTTCGAATCGGATCGGTTCGATCCGAAATGAGGTGCTTCCGGATCGGTTCGGTTCGATCCGATTCGAAAGATTTCGAATCGGATCGGTTCGATCCGAAATGAGGTGCTTCCGGATCGGATCGAACCGATCCGATTCGAATCGATCAGTTTGTTCATTTTCGATATTAGATGGTTGAATTAATCAACTGTGCAATGATGATTACGCGATTAAACTGCTAGAATTTATTCCTATTTTTTGGGTATGGCAGATAAAATAAAACAATGACCACATAAAGCTATATTTAGGCTCTTCTCATCAATAATGAAGATTAAAAATAAACTGAAAGGGCCATTGCTAAAGAAGAACTTACCAGCCTCAGTATTATAAGCCAACCACTCATTTTGAAGTGGTAGGGTGTAAGCTGTAACTCCAAGTAACATATGGACTCCATAAAAGATTGAAAAATGAGGCACAATTAATTCTTTTATTTTTTAACAATTATTTCGAATAATGATGCTACCATCATTATAATTAAGAGACAAATCCAACATCTTACTTTCAAGAATAATAATGCTATCATAAAACAAATAAATTGAAGAATAAAAGTATTAACAAATAAATTGAAGAATAAAAGTATTAACAAATAAATTAAGACTAAAAGTATTAACATACTAATAAAAAGAAAACATATAATACAATTAAAAGAAAAATACAAATTTTTTTATAAAAATTTATATATTTTTAATTATAACTGTTCGGTTTGATCCAAAATAACGAATCGAATTTGTATTAAATCGTAAACGAATCGAATTAAAATGTGATGGATTAGTATCTGATTCCTTTATTAAACGAATCGAATACGAATATTCGTTTAGTCATTATATTATTCAATAATATAATTTATCATATAATTTTTTTTACAATTAATTCTTCATAAATATATACATATGAAATATGTAATTAATATATTTACTAAAAATAACTCACCAAATATCGACAATATTAATTTTCTATTATAATTAACCATAATTTCTTGAATTTTATTTGAAAAATAACAATAACTAGTAAAAGAAAATAATAAAACGAATCCTAAGCGAATAAACGAATAAATGAGCTTAATTTCTTATACGATTTGTTTAATAAACGAATCGAATCGAGTTGACTCATTTATTAAACGAATCCATTTTTTCAAACATGTATTCGCTTTAAAGCGAATCAAATAGAACGAATAAACAAATCATAACCTAAATTGTCAACCCTAGATCACGTTCCACTGTGGACAATAAATTCAATCTCACAAAACGAAACGATAATTAATTAATTAGTGATATTATTTTATTAATTAATAAATGAATACATGGTTAATACGGTTGGTAAAGTGACCCGGACTTACATGGCTTTAACCCGGGGTGGAGTTGGGGTCTTCAAAATCAAGATCATTTGATTGTTGACCTAGATTAAGACTTTTAAAAATAAGTTTGGGCAGAACCCAACTTCATTTATAAAATTTCATAAAACTTGATTAAAATATCACCTCTATAACCATTACTGCGGCTGAGCCACAACCTCAAAAGAAATACTTTTTTCTTTGTGAGTTTCGGGATTATCCCAAACCTCCATAAAATAAAAACTAATCTCATAAATTTTGTACAGATAATTCATTCCATTAATATTCTCGGACAAATTTCTTCTTTATTAAAGAGCTTGACATGATTTATGGATTGCACATCAATCCTATCAAATGATGACTTTGCCAACAAATTCAACAATAAAATGTAAGATCTTGTGTATTTTTTAATTAAACAAAGGAAACAAATACTTAATTTGTAGATTCAGTCAATAACTTGCGAAAATAAATAAATAATCTTAGAAGGTTATTTAGTAATTAATATGAAATAATGTGAATTTTCAAGTGTTATTAATAGTTAATTAATTAACAAATATTAAGAATGATAAATTTAATAATTGTATCATTAAATTCATTGAATTTTCAAGTATTGTGAATAGTTTATTAGAAATTAAATTAAGAATTAGTAATTAATCAATTTAATAATTCATAATTTAATAAACTATAATAATTTAATAAACCAATGAGAGCTCATCATTTCCTTTAAATCAATGGGAGAGCTCTATTAGGTTTTGTTTTATAATTATTATAATAATTTAATAATTTAATAATTATAATTATTAATAACCATAATTTATCCATTCTGGACACATATTGATTATAGATTTGGGATGAAAATCATTAAAAATCTTGTATTGGTCTTTGAATCAAGATGAAAAATTATCTCAAATCTAGATTCGATTTTTTATTTAGTATAAAAAAATCATCTTGAATCTCGTATCGATTAATATGAAATCTCAAATTTAAATCGAAATTCAATCTTCTCCGAATCGTAATACTGTCTTTTGAAAAAAGAAATAACATTTCAAATGAACATAAGTAGAAATATGCCATTGTCAAAAGATTCATCAAAAATCAGACAAGTTCATATAGGAAGAAGATTCTGATTAGGCATCACAATGGTTTGTGAACCCTATGTTGAATATCAATTTTTTTATCTCGAATTTCAATCGGAACGAGACTAATTTGGGACGAGACATCTTGATTGCCATCTTTACCTCCTATTTTATAATATGAACCAAAATATTTATAACAAAAACTCATATAGAGGGTTTCACTTAGTTTTAAAACATTGGAGAGTTTCGCTATTTTCCCGTCATTGTCCGTGAGTCACCAATAATCTCCACATGAGCAAACACCATTCTTGAAATGGTGAAACCGATTAGAGTCCCTGATACTTATATCACGTTGAGCTATCATGGATATGAGCTTGGCTGCAATATGGCAATCACCACAAATCCTGAGGTTCTTGGTAACTCTAATGGCAGTTCCAGGCTCAGTGTTCAAAATGGCAAAGACAATGGCCAGCTTCTCACTATGCACGGCCAGATGAATTTCCTTATCTTCTTCCTCCACATCATGGAGGGCTGAACCAGTCTCCGGTACATACCCTGCCTCTTTCATCTTCCCTACTAACACATCCAGCTCCTCGTATATCTCCTTATACTGTGCATGAGATTGATCGCCGGCAAGAAACGTGTACACTTGATCATTGATCTCGACATTGCTTGCGCCAGGTGTTTTCTTGATTCCTTTGCTCTTCATGAGTGTTCTTACAGTTGTTACATCTTCCCATCTACCAGCTTTCGCGTAAATGTTTGATAACAGGACATGGTAACCGGACTGCTCAGGAGATAATTGAAATAGGTGATCCGCGGCAAGAAGACCAATGTCCATGTTTGAGTATACGCGACAAGCAGCCAACAGGGATCCCCAAATTCTGTCGTTAGGTTCCAGTTGCATCTGTTTGATTAGAACATATGCCTCCTCTACTCTCCCTGCTCGTCCTAAGAGATCAACCAAGCAAGCAAAGTGTTCAATCCTTGGAACTATCTTGTAATGTTCAGTCATTAGCTTGAAGTAGTGTCGTCCCTCCTCTAGCAACCCGGAATGACTGCAGGCTGAGAGAACTGAAACAAAGGCGATGGAATCTGGACATACACCTGACATTAGCATTTTTGAGAAAAGCGCAACAGCATTACAACCATGGCCACTCACTCCGTAAGCAGAGATCATAGAAGTCCATGACGCGACATCCCTGTATCTCATCTGATCAAACACTGCCCTGGCTTCTGTTAAACTTCCACACTTTCCATACATGTCAATCAATGCATTCTCCAACCGAATATTTGGCCGGAGTTTTTTTCTCTCTGCATATTGATGAATCTTCCTTCCTAGCAGTAAGGCGGAAAGATCCCCACAAGCTGGAAGAACACTAGCAACAGAGATTGCATCAGGTTCAATCCCGTGCACCTCCATCTGCGAATACAGATCAACTGCTTCAGCAGGCATTGAGTTATTCACATACACTGCAATCATCACATTCCAAGAAACCAAATTCCTATTCTCTAATTTCAAGAACATCTCATTGACATACAAAATATTCTCAGAAGATGTGCTAGTCACAGACGGCAATAGGCTAGCCATAGTATTAGCATCTGGTTTTAGTCTTAACGACTCCATTTCTCTACAAACCTCCAATGCATCATCAAACATCCCATTTTTTGCATACCCAACAACCATTGAATTCCAAGAAACCACATCTTTACTTGGCATCTCATCAAGAGCTCGCCGAGCCTCTATCAAACAATCACATTTTCCATACATGGAAACCAGCCCATTTCCAATAAATAGATCGAAGTCTAGTCCTACTTTCATAGCAGCACAATGAATTTGCAAACCAACCCGCAAATTATTCGACCCAGAACATGCTTTTAAGACACAAGGGTATGTATAATGATCAGGGTCAAATCCATGGACAGACATAGTTTTATAAACAAGAAGAGCATCATAATACAAATGGTTGTTCACATAGCTTCTAATCATGACATTAAAGAAAACAACATTCTTATGGGTAATTTTATCGAATATGTGGCGTGTGTCTCTCGTTTGTGCGCAAGCAGCATAAGCTGTCATCAATTTGAGGCCAAGTGATGAGTTTGATTGAAGTTGCTGGCTAATGATCATCTTGGCATGGAGTTTTTTCAATGTTTTGATATCTGGGTATTTGTCCAATATATCATTACATGCGTGTCCACTGAGAAGTGTGTGCAGGTTTGATGAAACTAGGACTTGTAGTTGTTTAGCAGTTGAAAAGTGGCGGGAAAGAGGAACAACGGCTTTCATGAATTGAAATATTATTTACTCTATAGTACTTGTTTTACAAAAGAAAAGCATTTATAATACAAAACATATAAGCTAGCACAATCCCTCATTAGAAAATTATGTGATTGGCTATATATGCGGTTGGAAGGAATAAAGTCTTGTCTTGACATGCCAAATAAAAAGCCATTTTTAGAGCACAAGACTTGTTTTCGAAGTTCAAATCCATAACCAAACGGATAATAAATTAATACTTGAAGATTACGTTAGGTAAGACCTTCACATGCCAAATAATGAAAAAGAATTATAGAAGAAAGAATAAAAAGACTGCAGAATGACTAATACAATTCTCTCTTAATATATGATTATATAATCAGAAATTCTCAGATATATGGAATTCACTTGAGCAAAGTTGTTCCTTCAATTATACATGAGATTCTGCTAAAGCCATTTAATAAATAAGTAAAAGTAAAACTAAAGTTGGAAAGAAAAAAGTACCAATATGGTTAAGGCTTCACTTGAACTTGCAATGTACATTTGAGCATGAACAGCAGTTAGTTTTTATTCATTTCTTTATTCCTTTCACATATGGTTTTTCTGCGTAAATGCCACTCTCCAGGGCAATGTTGAACTACTGGTCATCTTGAAACAAAGCCTTTGAAACAGAACCAGGCAAGAGAGTCCCAGAGCCATGGAGGGCTTCATCATCAGTACTATATCCTTGTGAGCAAGACCGTTTAATTCCTGTCATTGGCGTTTCACATACTTCGTCATAAGTTGTCCTCTTACGGTCCTTCCTTCTAGAAAGCTTCCGATTTGAATTTGGTTTTAAAGCTTTTGGCTGCTTTGGAGCCCAAACTCTCTGTAAATCCGGCACCCAACTTGTGAAAGATGCAAATCTACGAGCCCTCTCTCTCCTCTCTTGAGCTTCAATGACTTTGCGAGCCTGCTCCTCCTTTTTAATCCCTTGAGGGCTCTCATTATCATCTTCCTGAGGCCAGTGAGACTCATCTTCTATTGAGACTGATTCATTTACTCTATTATTTTCACCAATCTTATCTCTCTGCTGCTTGTCTATCCAGGATTGATTACTATCCTCACTATTGAGCAAGTGATTAGAAGGTTCATCCTCATCTGCAAACAGCAACAAGTCCATTTTGGTATAGATTCTATGAACCACATCTTCAAGAGTGTCACTATACCTGAAATAATGCACATTCAAATATTAGTTATTGTATGCTCAAAAAAATGTTAGTTATTTTATTTGCTTAGTCTTCCAAGTCCAGCAATAAAGGGACACTAGCATGTTAACGTGGAAAAATAAAGGGAGATTGCCATTTACCCACTTTCCCACTATATTTTTCATAATATCCCATTAGCCCCCTCAAGTCAAAAAGTCGAAGAATTGATTAATGCTTTTATTTATTTATCTTTGTAATAAAACAATTACTTTTTTTTTTTTTTTATTATTAATTCATTAGAATAATTAAAAGTGCACAAATAAAATTAATATAAATAAAAGTATTAATTACTCAAATATAAAAATAAAAAATAAAACGGCGAAAAGGAAATAACATTAAATGACACCTCTCATATATTCCTCATAAATTTTTGAGTTATTTTTAAATTAATTTTTTGAGTGTCAATTTATTGATCTATTAATAAATTAATAATTAACCAATTATATTATTAGTTTTATTTTATTCATTCATATCCAGTGTGGACAAAGTTTACACTCCAAGCATTTTTAGGATGGTTTTGATGAATCAAGAAATGTTTATTGTAGTTCAAATAAGAGACTGAAGAAATCAGTAACAGCCTACATGCTGCAAAGTGCAAACCAGCAACTTTATAGTTATGAATCAAGCTCCATTTCTCTCCACCTATGAAACCATGTCTTCAGAGTGAAAACACAATAGTTTCAAAAGAAAATATTCTTTAAGACTTTGCATATGTAAATTCACATACCTACTTTTAATGATCTTTCCCACATAATTATCAAGGCTCCAATCACCAAAGAAGCCACCTTCCAGATGGCATTGGATGGCCTCTAAAAGCAAGCAAATCTGCTTTACAAATTTCTGCTTCATAGGCTCCTCAATACTTGCCCCAGCCTCTGAATGTAAAATCTCCATGCGAAATAAAATTTGCAATTCATACCTTGTTACCATTAAGGAAAAGGTTTGCAGTAAATGGGGCAAAATTGTTATCCTTTTAACAACAATAAAAAACAAAAATAATTTATATGCAGATAAGTAATAGAATCAAAGCAAATATCCACGAATGAAGATATTTAAAAAGGATACTCCCGAAGTATATTTTCCGATGCCAATCCTGTTGCCGATGGATTAGGTGCCACGTTGGGTGGATTATTGTTTTTTAGCATTGCAATCAAGTCCTTAGGCTCCCTAAGCAAAAGCTTTGTTAGTTCTTCAACAGCAATTCGGTTGGCACAGGCAACATCACTTTTTACCCCTGGAGTTTGGCTCTCCAAATTGTCTTCCATTTCATGCTTTTGATACAACCAATACATTGACGAGTTTACAAGGCGCTCTGCCAAAGTGGCCAAGTCCACTCCTTCAGATTCAAGTCCTTGCTGTATTTTGTTGGAAAGATCTCTGAAGAAACATTCAGAAGTTTCTGAGCGGATATCATGGGCTGCATCATCCTGTATTATAGAAACACCAGTCAAAGATTCGTCTCCCACTGAAACAGATGAAGGGATTGGCTGTTCACTTTCTTGAGGCAACTCAGCTAGTCTATTTTCTATTTCTTTTGGGATATCCTCGTTTGGCTTGAATCTGTCCTTTATCATCAAGCTGCAACTGCTAGATTTCTCAATCTGTTTCACCCAGCACTTCAGAAACTTCAACTTCTTTGAGCTATTGCATTCCCTGGAAAAGTAAACTTCTTCCAATTCTATCACAGTGCTTTCAGAAGCTGCCTTACGGAAATCATTCCATGTGAGATCCTGGAGCAAATGCGAACCCCTTTTATTCTTTTTTCTTTTAACTTCCCCAACTGTAGCAGGCATATTGGATTTGCAAATATCATAAGCAATATTCTTAACAAATGGAGACAAATTCTTTCCACCAAATTCATGGACATTGCTTGGAGAATAGGACTCATCATCTATAATAGATAATAGAGCCGAAAACACTGTGAAAGGCTTGAGGATTCCCATATGTGAATCATTGTTGCTATCTAAGAAAGATATCAAAGCCCAGTAGCCTTTCCGGTAAAGAAAACTCATCAAAATTTGCCAAATGGGTGTGCCTTTCCTCCTCACAGACTCGCCGATTTCCATAGCTAGAATCTTGAGAACCCTAAATGCAAAAAAATCACTAAAGTTCTCATTTTCATCTTTCCCAGCCTCTCCAAAATACTCTTGAAGAAGAATGGGATCCATTAACTTCCCCTCAAATTTTACAGCTTCCTCGTATCTGTAAACTGCCTTAACACTAAGTTTAATGATTCCACCACCAAATAGTCCCCGAAATCTATTCTTCTCCACATTGACCAATTTAAGATCACAACACTTGCATTCTAAAGGCTTCCCACTAACGTCTAATATCTCAAGATTCAAAGTTGCTTTACAATAATCATTATTACTATCAAACAAATATGAAGAAACCCCAATTCTCGGATAAATCAACCCGAAATGAACAAGAGAAGAACCCAAAACAACCGAATCACTAGAGCAAAAACCCCAACTCAAATCCCTAATACCAATCTCAAAAAATCCACATTTCACTTCAAATTCATTAACATTAGCATCACTATTAGACTCTGATTCTAATCCTAAATCACACTTAACATTAATCCAACTAAAATGAATATCCCTACTACTAAACGCATCGTTTACACTATCAAACAAAGCTCTAAACTTACTCTTAAACAATCCCACATCGCTCAAACACTCATCACTTGCATCAACATCCATAAACTCACTCAAAAACTTCAAAGACCCAACAATTGGAGAAAACAAAACCACCAAATTAGACCTTATAGAAGCAGAACCATCAAGAATCTTACCGTCATTAACCGGATCACAACAAATCTCCGGGTCCCACGAGTAGTCGTGAACCAGCTGACGCATCGACGCCGCAACATTCAAACCCCGCGAACGAAACGACGTCTCCTTGGAACAATTTTGTTTTAGAGTTGCGTTGAGGAGGAGGGATTTGAGGGACTGGAAGGTGGGGTCGGGGCGGTCAAAGGAGAGAGAAAGGGAAGGGGATGGGAATTTTGACGAGGAGAGCAGAGGGGAGAGAGAGGAGAAGAAGGGCTTGAAAGAGAACAGGGATGAACGAAGAGGCGGGAATGAGGTTAGGGTTTTTGCTGAGGCTAAAAGAGTAATTAAGTAGGGCTCTGGGTCTTGGAGATGAAGGAGAGGATTCAGGTCGATTAAGAGGACTATGCGCTGCGTTTTGGCGTAGGCTGTGGCCATTGCGAGGATGAAGAGAGGAAATTTTCAAGTGGGTTTGTGTTTAGATCTGAGTAAAATTTGCAGAGGAGAAGGGGAGAAACGGTGCCGTTTTGGAGCAAAGATGATGAATGAGAAAGAAAGAGCGTGTGCAGGCCGGCCTTTGGCGGGAAGGAAATGGGCGGCAAAATGTGAATCTGAATACGTTTTGGTTTAAAGTAAAATCACTTTAACAAAACGACGACGTTTTTTTTTTTTTTTTTTTAATGTGTTTGCCTTTTGAACTATATAAAACTAATTTTTGCCCGTGCCTCCGGCACGGTGTTACAGAATTAAATGATTTTATTTTTTGCCCGTGCCTACGGTACAGTGTTACAGTATTTGGCCCGTACCTACGGCACAGTGTTACAGTATTTGGCCCGTACCTACGGCACGGTATTACAGAATTAAATGATTTTATTTTTTAATTAAATGATTTTATTTTAACTTTCTATTTTTTAATTTGAAATTTTGAAAATTTTTGACCATTTTCATTGATTTAACTTTCTATCAATAAATTCAATTATCAATGAAATGATCTGCGCCGTCAATTAAGCCACATAAAAAGAGCTGTTGGATACATTCTCTTCCCTCCAACACCATTCTCCTTTATTATATATACTAGTTTTTGCCCGTGCCTACGGCACGGTGTTAAAGTATTTGGCCCGTGCCTACGGCACGGTGTTACAGAATTAAATGATTTTATTTTTTAATTAAATGATGTCCGTGCCTACGGCACGACATGGTGTTACAGAATTAAATAATTTTATTTTTTAATTAAATGATTCCCGTGCCTACGACACGGTGTTACAGTATTTGGCCCGTGCCTACGGCACGATGTTATAGAATTAAATGATTTTATTTTAACTTTCTATTTTTTAATTTGAAAATTTTGACCCTTTGCATCAATCAATTCACTCTCTTTCCTACAATTACCAATGAAATGATCTAAGCCGTTAATTAAGCCACGTAAAGAGAGCCGTTAGATGCATTCTCTTTCCTTCAACACCATTCTCATTTATTATATAGACTAGTCTTTGCCCGTGCCTACGGCACGATGTTACAGTATTTGGCCCGTGCCTACGGCACAGTGTTACAGAATTAAATGATTTTATTTTTTAATTAAATGATACCCGTGCCTACGGCACGGCACGGTACGGTATTACAGAATTAAATGATTTTATTTTTTAATTAAATGATGTCTGTGCCTACGGCACGGTGTTACAGTATTTGGCCCGTGCCTACGGCACAGTGTTACAGAATTAAATGATTTTATTTTTTAATTAAATGATGCCCGTGCCTAGGGCACGGCACGGTGTTACAGAATTAAATGATTTTATTTTAACTTTCTATTTTTTAATTTAAAATTTTTGACCATTTCCATCAATCAATTCACTCTCTTTCCTCCAATTACCAATGAAATGATCTGAGCCGTTAATTAAGCCAAATAAAGAGAGCCGTTGGATGCACTCTCTTTCATCCAACACCATTCTTCTTTATTATATATTGGATGCACTCTCTTTCATCCAACACTATTCTTCTTTATTATATAGATGTTTAACCAATTAAATAACAGAAACATACAATTATGGCACAATTTAGGAGTTTGATGAGTATATATGTATATTCCTTTATTTTGATTGGTTTGGGTTTTTTTTAAAATCAAAATGTTCTTATAATTTTCATAAAATAATTTGAAAACCCATTTTTTCATCTTTTGGCTTGTATTATACTATTCGTGAGCAAAATTCAGATTTCAACTGGGTTATAAAATATCCAAACAATCAAACAAAGCCATTTTCCATTAAAGAGATTGGGTTACATTGTTTTTTTTAACCTCATTGTACTATATCCTAATATAAAATAAAGTTAATCTCAACAGAATATAATCAGACACATGGTAAAAGGATTTTTAAATGCTCATGTGAGCTCAAACCAGATATTAACATTTGGGGGTATGGTGTACATAGATCATCCAATAGAAAGGTATAGATCATGAAGCAAATATATGATCAATTTTCTTTCTAGTTCTAACAACAAGAGGATAAAGCAATCGACTTATATAGTGTTAGTTGTGTGTTGTGTTAATGGTAGTAGTTTTTCTTTTGGATAACCGGTGTGTTCGGGCCAGTTTACGCGCACCTCGATTAATCCCCGGGATCTGTGCCTCGTGCCCTCAGAAATTTCCCAACACAGATCAGGGTAAGTCGCTGGTTTTTCACACCATAGGGCATGACCCCAAGGAAATGCATCTAGTGGGATTCGAACCTTGAACCTGAGAGGGAGCAAACCACTCAAGCCCAAAGCCTTTACCACTGAGGCAACCCCTTGGGGTTGTTAATGGTAGTAGTTGTGTGTTGTGTTAGTAGTTGTATAGTTGGTAGTTGTGTTTAATATAGTAGTTGTGAATTTATTATGTTAGTTGTATAAATGCCTATATAAAGGCCTCTCATTTGTAAGTTTTAATCAAACAAATGTTTATATATATTTTCTTCACAAATTCTCACATGGTATCAGGAGTTTAGGTTCTTTCCAGAGATGAAGAACACGTCAAACGAAACTTGGTTCCGAAAATTTGGGTTTCGGGAAAGTTGTTAAAAATCAATTTTGAGCATACCATCAGCTTGTTCACGTCGAGACAAGCACAGTGGTATTTTCCGTTCCGGTGATCAAACGGAGGTCCAGGGAGGCGTCATGCGCCTACAAGCGTCGACGAAGACGTCTCACGCGCCCACGCGCCCGCTGGAAGTTGAAGACGGCCACGTCAGCACACAGTCAGCGCCATGTCATCGCACAGTCAGCATACAGTCAGTGCACAGTCAGCGCCACATCATCAACAGTCAGTGCCATGTGTCAGCCACGTCAACATAATCTGGTAAATTGCAGAACATTTCGGTCCTTTATCTTTTCGTAAATTTCAATTTGACTCCTATATTTTCTTGAAATTATATTTTGGTCCCTACTTCATCATTGGTTCTTCGAGCCTATTCTGATTCTGACTGGACAGGAGACCCTATTGATCTCGTAGATCAACTACGGGTTACTGCATTTTTCTTGGTGTCTCACTTATTTTTTTGGCGCAACAAGAAACAGATATTGGTCGCCCGCTTCAGTACCGAGGCTGAATATAGAGCTGTTGCTGCTACTACAGCTGAACTTCTATGGTTACGTTGGATTCTAGAGGATATGGGAATCCCTCAACCATCATCTCTCACTCTTTACTGTGACAAAAAAGTGCTATTGAAATAGCACATAATGATATTTTTCATGAGCGCAACAAACACATTGAGATCGATTGTCATTTTATTTGCCAACACGTTGCTTGTGGCACTATTTCCTTGAAGTATATCAAATCCACTGATCAACTAGCTGATGTTTTCACCAAATCCTTTCTCCCAGGACGTTACACTACACTTGTTTCCAAACTCAATTTGGTTTCGTCTAAACCATCTTGAGTTTGTGGGGAAATGTTAGTTGTGTATTGTTAGTAGTTGTGTCTTGTGTTAGTAGTTGTATTGTTGGTAGTTGTGTTTAATATAATAGTTGTGTATTTATTATGTTAGTTGTATAAATGCCTATATAAATGCCTCTCATTTGTAAGTTTTAATCAAGCAAATGTTTGTATACATTTTCTTCACAAATTCTCACATAAATGCCTCTCATTATGTTAGTTGGATGGGCCGAAATTGAAGAGTGCAAGGGCATGTCCGAGGCTAAGGTTTGAAACAGAAACTGACTGAGCAAACCCAAGGCCGGCTAGTGAGTCTGAATCCAATAAGGTGTTAATTTTGGAGGTTTTCCTTCCTTTCGTTATTCCTTTTCGTAACTTTCGTAACTTTTCAGGCAATGCCTCCATACGAGGCTCTTCATCGGGATTATGCAAAAATGCAATGTCTACAACAGTGCCACACATTTTTGCCAACTAAATACTCACTAGCCAATTTGGCTAACCTGGAGTGCAAGCATGAAGTTGCATGGCTGGAGCTAGATTCGGCTAAGGTTCTGGTTTGAAACCGGAACCGAACCGAAACCTAATCGATTCGGGTAGGGTTCCTACCCTAGCCGAACCGGTTGGAACCGCTGGAACCATTCGGTTCCAATGGTTACAACCGGAACGTCAAGGTTCCGGTTGGAACCGGTTTGAATTTATATAACATATATATATTAGATAAAAAAATTTATTTGTAATTTAATGTAATTATGTAATGTAATAAATTCAAATTCATAATTTTTAATTATATTGATTTATCAATCTCAATTTTTTATTTTCAATAAAGCAAAAAAAAAAAAACAGATGGAACTGATTCCGGTTCCACTTTAGTGTGGAACCGGAACCGGAACCGGACGGTTCGGTTCCGGTTCGGAACCGAACAGAACCGCCGGATGGGTCTAGTTGGAGCACCGAAAGTTTGTTGGTTGTTTCTGCATGCTGGATTCATTACACTATCCAGTAGTTCACATATAATGGACAAAATTACTGTTGTAAATGTGACTTTGAATAAGGGGGGTTACATGTTTTGAATGTAAAAAAATTATTACAAAAAAAAAAAAATCAATTGTTGGAGAAGTTAAAAAATCATCTTATTATAATTGTTTAAGTTACAAAATTCTACAGTTAATAGGTTTTATTATGTTAAAAGGAGTTGGATGTTGGAATTTAAATATAATACACACTACTGTTGAGACTTGATATGATGATTTTTAATGAGATGGACGTCTGTAAAAAAAAGTTGAAAAGTGGTTCCAAGTTTCTTATGAGAAATTCTTCATCTTTTATATTTTCCCTCTATATATCTTTCATATTCTCCTGCAATTTTTTTTTTTTTAAAAAAAAAGGAAAGGAAACACTTGACTCGATTAATGGCTTCATCGCTCTGCTCTCAATCTCATTGCCTATTATTCTAAATGCACTTGTTTTCATTCTCAGTCACTCTTTCAAATCTCAGTCACTCTTTCTTCAACCCATGATCAATATATTAGGCAGAACCTCTAATAATCATTTTGACTGTCGTTCACAATCTTTCTGAGTGCATTATCACTAGGTAGTGTTGGCTTAGCAAAAAAAAAAAAAAAAATGATCGAAAGGATTGACACAAGCAGTATATAGGATTTGATAGCATTTTTTTAAAACTAAAATCAAAAGAGACGAGGAAGAAGATTCCGAGAAAATAATTTCGGGTGTGTGAGTATATTAATCGGTTTTGTGCAAAATCGATTGAGACGGTGTTTTTCCGGGCTTGTTTTATCCTGGTGACGGCGAGACTCACATACTTCTAGCACAAATTTTGGGTAGAATAGCGAAACGTCTTAAAGAGAGCGACCTAGTCCGCTTCAAGTCAATTTCAAATTTATGTTCCTTGTGAACGGTAATATTTTTCTTATTTGTGCAGATTATTCTAACAATTACTAACTAAATCGTGTATACGTCCCACTCTAGTGCAACGTTATAAATTTGGATGTAACTTCATACATCTATGTATAGCTACTCGTTATATTTGTACGAGTAATTCTTTGATAAAATTGAAGTAACTAATAACATGTTTCAGAATTTTTCCAATTTGTATAACATATTATTGGATTATTTTAATAAAGTGTATAAAACTACAATAAGGTTAAGAATATATGCCTTTTGCCCTTTTTTATTAGCATTTCATCAGGTAAGAATCCTCAATGGGTGTGTTTTAATGACAAATGGCTTAATTTTTTATTATCAGATCCTGGATTCGAGTTAAGAGGTATATTTCTTGTAAAAGCCTGGAAAAAAAATTACATAATGAATTAATCAATCAACGAGTCCCTAATGTTTTAGAGTTTTTCCATTTTATGAAATAAGTCCAGGATCTCTAGGAATGGCAAAAGTCCTCATTGGGATAGGTCCATGAGGGCCCGGTAACTTAAGGTCAGATATGGGTATAATTTTTTATACCTATTGGTTGGACTAGTCAGGTACATGTATTGATATTTCTGTACTAATACAAATAAAATTCCCTATGAATGGGAATCCGAACGAGAGCCCATTATTTTAGGATGAATTTTTCGTGCCCATTAATTGAATGAATCGAATATGGCTATTGACATCCTTGTTATCATCCTAACTGATCTCGTGAATCCTAGTGAGATGATTAAATGACCAATTATCCTATTGAGCAAAAACTGATTTTTACCTTAATAGGTACTCATCATTCTAGAGTTGACAAAATAAAATTATCTCGTTAACAAGTCATACTCTTCATTAATTTATAGAGCATATTTAACATATTTTCAGTTGCCCCGCTCTCCTTAGGGATTCCGTCACTGATAACACTTCCAATTAAAAGCCCTACACACACATCTGTTTTTTCTTTGCTTTCAAAGCAAAAAATTAAAAGACCTGCAATAGAAATAATTATTAGCTATTTTGCTTCAGTGTGATTCTGCAGAGTGTAAATGAGACCAGTATTCCTTCACAAGTTGCCCAAATAAAGAATCTTCCCTCTTCATTAACTTCATTGGCTCGTCAAACTCCACAAGTTTACCTAAACATAAGAAATTATAAGCACTTCATTAGGACAAGTGAAGCTCAAAGAAATGGACTAAGGAGAAAAAGAAGCTCACCATCGCTAATGGCAAGTACCATAGTGCAATCCATCACAGTTGGTATCCTGTGAGCCACAGTGATCACAGTGCAATCCGCAAATTCAGTACGAATAGTTTTCTGCAGAATCATGTCAGTTGCATTGTCAATTGATGCAGTTGCTTCATCAAGCACCAATATTCGGCTTCTCCTCAAAAGTGCACGCCCTAAACAGAAGAGTTGCCTTTGCCCCATGCTCCAGTTTGATCCATCTTCCATGACTGAAAACCCCGGTTTTCAGTTAATATCAAAATTGAAAGCAAATGATCACATGTACATAAATGTCATAATACTTACCTAAGGAGTCTAGGCCATGCTCTTTCTCCTGGACAGCCTCTCGAAGCTGACATTTTTCAAGAATCTTCCCAAATCAAGAGGAAGTAGTAAACATGCAGAAAAAATCAGCAAAAAAGTACTTCTAGATATAAGCTTACAAAGTCGGATATTTCGGGAATATATCCGTTACAAAATCATGGTAACAATCAATTATAATCAATTGCACTAGTTACAATCAATTATAATTGGCAACTGTATCTTAACAATAGCCAAATGAGCCAACAAGCAACTACATGTAGAAAGGTGTTGAAATTTACCTCCCATATCTCCTGATCAGTATGTTGAGACAAGGGATCCAAATTATATCTAACAGTCCCGTTAAATAGAGTAGGATCCTGCGGTATTATTCCAAAGCGTGACCTTAGATCATGAAGTCCAATCTTAGAGATGTCAATACCATCTACTATATAAATCTTTCCTCCAGCAGGTTCAACCAAGCGAAATAGAGCACCGATGAGAGTAGTCTTCCCACTACACCAGTTCGGCCAACAACGCCAATTTTGTGTCCTCCTTCAAATGTGCAACTGATACCATGAAGGACAAGTGGTGCATCCGGCCTATATCTGATCTGTTTGGTCATCACTATTCTCAGTATACTGTATGCAAAGCATAAGAGGATAAAAATGTTTACAAAGAACTAAATTTAATACCTGCAAATCACAGATATCCACTTTACCCACAGTCGGCCAGTTGGGTGGGGGGCGGTTGTCTTGAATCACTTCAGGGGCTTCACTTGGTATGTGCATGTATTGATTTAGTCTTTCTACAGATATGATATAATTTGATATAGTACACTGGTTTTGGATTGAAATAACGAGGGACATGTTCAGTGAAAGACCATAAGAAAGGGCCATTCCAATAAACCCTGAAAATAACACAAGAATCTAAATTAGATCCTTGAAATCACTATGACTGTCCAAAAATGAAAATTAATTGGCTCACCAGGGGTGAAAGTTCCTGAAGGAAGCAAAACCATGCAGAGTGCCGCAGAGGAAATAACAGTTGCACTGAGTGTTTCTAACCGTTGGATTAACCACTCATTTGCTGCAAAGCTGTGGAAGAAAGGGCTAGCATTGGTATCGATGAGGTCAAGGTTCTTTGCAAAAAATCTCTCTTCCTCCTCAAAAGCCCTTATTGTCATGGCTCCTGCCATTGACTCTGCTAGATGATTTGCTACCAAGGACTTGGTTGTGCCATTTAACCGCATCAATTCTTTCGCCGCAGATAAATAATATCTCTGCGAAAAAGAAGGAAAAGAATGAATATTGTTCTAAACTATCCACGATTCCGCCCAAGCCAAAGTTAGTATCATGTATTCATGCTACAATAACTCCTTTAATATACACACACACAAAAAAGGTAACCTTACATAATATTACCTGCAAGCGAATTGTCAAATAAATCACTGGGATGGAGATGAAAAGCACTTGCCAGGTAATAACAGCAAGTACTCCAAGACTAAAATAAGTATTTGTAGTAGCCCCAAATGTAAAGATTAGAAAGAACGGGACATCAAGGTCAATGATACTCAGATCAGAAGAAACCTGTATAAGGACAAAAGGAAAATAATAATAATAATATAATGATATTAGTTTATCATTTCCTGTCCAACACAGTTATATTATGAATTAGATTCTTACCCGACTAAGTATCCTTCCAAGAGGTGTCGAGTCATAAAACGACATAGGTGCACGGAAAAGGGAATTCAGAAGCTGGGAGAATGAAGATTTTGATGATCTAAGACCTAAAGCAACAGTAGAGGGAGATCTAAACAGAAGGACTAGTGTTGAGGAAAATCCAATCAACAAGTACACTACTATCAACCGCAAAGTGGTGATGTTAGGATTTTCAACATTGGTAGCCATCCAAGAGTTCTGAGATATCTGACAAATCGCAAATGTAAGGTGAGAGAGGATGGCTATGAAGAAGAACAAAAGGCATTTGTTCTGATTCAAATACTGTATATATGGCTTAAACCCTGTGTCACCGGTTTCTCTCTCTTCTTGTTGATCAGCTGATCCCCTTTGGATCCTATAAATTGATTCTCTACATAACTGTTCTTGATCTCTTTAGCAGACATTCCACCTTTGCGAGAAGTAGTAACCTCCGCGAGTCTCTCAGAACCAGCAGTGTCTTTGTGTGCATTGACAAGGTCCAGAAATTCTTTGCTTGATGCCAATAAATGATGATAAGGCTCTGCCCTCAGGATTTCCCCATCTGACATTAACTGCCAAAAAAATCAAGCTTAATTTGAATATCTGTAAAACAATGTGCAGAACTGGAAAGATATGGTTGCATATTTTCTCTTATCCCATTGGTACTTAGAAACTAAAGGGAACTAGTGTCGATATAATTCAAAATGTAATATGAACTTAAAAAACTATATGTAAATACAAAAGCCAAAAATGCATGGAACTAAAAATCATCCTTGCAGTTGTATTAATCTTGCTACAAGTCTTTTCCCCCCATATAACCTATAATGCAGGAAGTGCTTTGGATGGCAACAAGAAAATGAAAACCAAGAGAAGAACGAATTTGAAGTCGCTGGAAATACACGTCAAGTAAAGAGTATCAAGAAACTATTAAAGAATAATGGAGAAAGTTCTTGAGGCTGAGAGAATACTGACCAAAACAGAATCGAAAGCAGGAAGGAAATCAACTTGATGAGTCACGAGTAAGACTGCCTTGGCTGAAAGTGCTTCCATGACATAATCCTGCAGAGTTCAAGTTAGCTTTCCAAAAAAAATTAAAAAAACTAATTATACAATAGAGAGCAATAAGGAAAGTGGCTACATTAAATAAACTTGAAGCTGTATGAGCATCCACAGCACTAAATGGATCATCCAAGAGGTATATATCAGCATCCTGATAGAGAGCACGGGCAAGCTGAATTCGCTGCTTCTGACCACCACTCAAATTAACCCCTCTTTCTCCTATTTCAGTTTGATCCCCATAGGGAAGCAACTCAAGGTCCTTTACCAATGAACACCTCTCAAGTGTGTCTTGGTATCGATGTCTATCCATGGGAGACCCAAATAAAATATTATCCTGTATGCTTCCAGTCTGTATCCAAGCTGTTTGAGAAATATAAGCAATCTTCCCCCACACCTGAACCTAAATATTAAATAAATCGACTATGTTATAAATTAGAAGTCTTGGACAACATATGAGGAGACAATTCCAACTAGGTCTTCATGCATTCAATAATTACAAAAGAGAGAAAACTAACAATGGAAACTTACAGTTCCTAGTGTACTTGGAACTTCTCCAAGGATTGCCGCTAAAAGAGTTGATTTGCCTGAACCAACTTCTCCACATATGGCCACCTTCTTCCCAGGTCTAATATCCAAACTTATATTCTTCAGCGTGGGCTTGAAAGAGTTCTCTTCCCATGAAAAATTGGCTGATTGGATGGAAATTGCATGATTCACATTGCCCTTTTGCCTAACATTTGCATTCTGGAGTTCTGGTGCCTCAAGGAACTTTACAATACGTGAAAATGCAACCTTTGCCTGAATCACAACTCCGATTACCTCAGGGATAGATCTTATAGGGTCCTGAACTAAACGTAAGGTTGCTATGAAGGTAAAAACATTACTAGCATCTAGAGGAACCTTGAGGAAATAACATGCACCAAAGGTCGCAGCAGAGACCAGAGCAGGGGTAGACCAAAAGAGAAAGTTATTATATGCTCTCCATGACTGCGCTGCTGATAACCATCGTATCGTACTCCACTTTCCTTAAATTTTCAATGGCATTCTTGAAATGGGTTTCCCAGGCATATAGTTTCAGAACCTTCATGTTCACAAGTGCCTCATTACAAGCCTTCAGTCTCTCGTCTTGTGCAACCATCAGCTTACTTTGAAATTTGTGTTGTAACTTTCCAAGTGGAGTGTTACATAGCACAGTGATAAATATAGTCACTAAGGTTGCAATTGATGCTAGCCCCATGGCGTGGAACAGAATTAACAGAGCAATACAAAGCTGGAGGCATGTCGTCCACGTTTGGTGGAACCAGAAAGGGAACTCACTCTCGACCCTATATTATCACTGTAATGTAGTTCATTATCTCACCCCCTGAATGCACCAGCCTAGCAGCATTGGACAATCTCAGTTGCTTCTTGTAAATGGCTGATGTGAGCAATGACTTCACTTTCATACCAATAAGTCTGCTTCTGAAATACCACTGCCTTTGCGATAAGGATTCTAAGATCTTTGCTAAGAAAAGTGATATCGCCAATACAAAACCTTCATATTTGAAGCCTGCTTTTCCTGCAGCAACCAAAATGAAGGCATTAAGGAGCAAAGGACCGGCTGATAGAGTGAGAACCTTTAACAAAGCAAAGAAACCAGAAATGAAAATCTCTCTCCTGTGGCACATTAATATTGTGCTCAATACTGAGGGTTGAGATGTTGGTTTGGCTTGCTTTTGCTTGTTCAACTGATCCATGAATTGCAAGTAGCAGCTTTCTGCTCGGTCTGTCTCGCGCAAATTGGGTATATCTTCATCCCCTAGTGTTTTTTCTCCACCCCTTTTCATCAATGGATTCAACCACCAAAATGTCATTTTACTGAAGAAGCCAGCTTTTGCAAATCTATTAACTTTGTCAGAATCAACTTTTCTGCTGCAATTCAAAGAGGCATAGAGGCTACTTTCGCCGATTTGCACATTAGCTTCTTCTGTGTATACCCCTTATACACACAAAACAGTAACAATATTGCTCCTGGGAAAGAGATGACATCTAAAGCTGTCTTCATTGTCACTTCATTGCTTAAAATCAGGACGAATATGGAAAGCGCACAGACAATCCCAGCAAAGAAGAAGCTAAGAATGGACAATAGCAGCATTGGTCCTCTTGGTAGATGATTTCGCCTAAGGCTTACGGTTAAACTCACAAGCAACCATGTGACACCTTGAAACAATATTAACAACCACCAGTTTAAAGGCAAAGCCGTGTGAGTTTTCCTTAGCTTCTCTTCTAAAATCCAAGTGCCTAAGCACAAATACAGTAATCCAAGACAACCATTAACAACTGCAGCCACTATCTGCAATGGCGTAAAACTTTGAAAGCGTGCAGGAATATGAAGCGAATTCAATGATAATTTCTTAATCCATTGAATAAGAGCAAAACTAAGAGAAAAACATCAAAGCAAATGATCATTGCGTGATTGACACACGATTCTGGATGACTCAAGAGCAAAACAAAAGAATTGCATGGCTTTCCAAGGGTCTCTGAACACCAAGACTCCCCACAAAACATTTTCCATAAATCCCCCATCCTTGTATCCCTTGACCTTCAACTTCAATCCCTGAGTTGCATACCTATAATAAGAAAGCTCTGTCCAGTAAATGTCAAAGCATCCAAAAAAAAAAAAAAGAAAAGAAATCATCATAAAAATTATAGTTTCAGTGTATGTTTGAGATAGAATCGTTAGTTCTTTCAATCCACAGTTGCTCTGAAATGGAATCAGAATCACACCTATAGTTTCATAACTATTGATGCATAGCTATTGAAGCAAATTTAAGTAATTGCATGTACAAAAAGAATATGAGAAGTTCATGGTACCTCAAATGCCCTGAAGTTAGCTTCTTCTCTCAACAAGTAATAAGCTTCAAGGGAGCTTAAGTGAAAATATTCCTGAAGAAGTTGAGAAAAATTCAACCTAAAAAACAAGCTTCCATAAACAAAACTCTGAACAACAAGAAAAGCGCAATGGAGACTACAACACATCAGGTTAATATATTTTTCAAACTCAAAGTGTCGGGTTGTCCAATATTTATATTTTGAATTTAATTATTCATCGTAATTAATATGAGATATTTTCCTCAACATTCCTCTCATATATATATATATATATATATATATAAGCTGGTCTTTTTAGAATCAGCAAGAAAAACTGAGAAATAATTCTAAACAGTTGAAAACTGCACCATAATATAACATTTGTTTTTCAAATAAAGAAAGAAAAAGAATCAGCAACAGGAATCACAGAAAACACAAAGTTTCCTCCCATTAAATGTGTGACATGTCTTGTCCAAAAAAAAAATGTGAGACATGTGCCTCTGGCTCTGGTTGAATTCTTCAATGAAGAGAGAGCCACTGATTATCTTTATTTTTTATTTTTCCATTCTTTCTCTTTGTCCCTTCATGTACAGAGATAGAGAAGTTGAATAAAGTCAATGATTTTGATTGATTTATATGTAACATATTTAACTTCTTACCCTTGATTCTTCCTTCTGAAAGCCGGCAGCAATAGTGATATATTCAAGCATCAAACTATTATTATTTTTGTTATGATAATTGAATAAACGGGGGCTCTTTGGACAAAGTTGTGCAGTAAGGCACAAGCTGTGGGAATTATATTCGAAAATGGCTAAACATAAATCATTTGCTTCTGCAAATGGAGAAGCATGAGAGTGCAAATACATTCAGCAAACTCTACCTAATGAAGGAACATGATTCTGAAGAATGCATAAGAAGATAACTTTGTTAAAATACATGGAGCTCAAAGAAAATGGAGTTCAGTAGACGAAAACGATTAAAAATGAAAAAGATGCAGCGTACCTAGAAATCTATATGTGATTTGTAGCTATTTAATGAAGCTAAGAGAAATGAAACTCACCATTGCTAATAGAAAGTATCGTGTGATCTGGCATGCAAGCGCACGTATCGTTCAAATAATATAGTGATAGATAGTTAGATGTCGAAGTCAAAGGGACTTAATATTTATCTTATTGATATTAAGATTAACCTACTTAATTTGAACCAAACTATTGAGAAGGAAAGTTGATTTATCGAAATTAAATAAAATGCAAATAACAAACTTTGAAAACCTTATAGATAAAAGAACTTATGATTGTAATTTCACTTAAGCATGCAGACAATAAGCTCGGACATTTTTCATTCAATTGGGTTGTTATTAACCCAGAACACTAAATTATTCAGAAGCCTTTTTCGATGATTAGGTGAAAATATTCAATTTAAACTAGTTAACTATATATCTATGTTAATAAACATACTTCATATTTGTTACAACCCTAAATTTAATGAATTATCTACTCATAATATTCAATAAAAATAAGCTAATCATTATAACAAGTGACACGCTCAAAAAATGGTTATTTACTCCCAATTATAAGAGTGTCGAAG
>SKCR01048822.1:0-49982 GCA_019454045.1 Zanthoxylum bungeanum | reverse complement strand
GTGTTGAGTCGAGTTGCCCAGGGTCGAGGTGCCCCCGTTGTCGGTTGTAGTTCCGGGTCGAGGTGCCCATGGTCGAGGTGCCCACTACATCATCTGTTTGAGGGTGAGGTCCCTATTGTCAGCGGTGTTGGGTCGAGGTGCCCAGGGTCGAGGTGCCTCTGTTGTCGGTTGTAGTTACGGGTCGAGGTGCCCAGGGTCGAGGTGCCCACTGCATCATCAGTTTGGGATGCGTCCCAGGGTCGAGGCCCATATTTTGTCAGTGGTATTGGGATGCGTCCTAGGGTCGAGGCCCCCGTTGTCGGTTGCAGTTATTGGGATGCGTCCCAGGATCGAGGTCCACTGCATCATCAGTTTGGGATGCGTCCCAGGGTCGAGGCCCACATTTCCAGTGGTATCGGGATACGTCCCAGGGTCGAGGTGCCCCCGTTGTCGGTTGCAGTTATTGGGATGCGTCCCAGGATCGAGGTCCACTGCAGCACCAACTCAGCTCGAGGCAGCAGACGAGCCAGGTAAGTGAAAATGCATTTCATAACTTTGATAGGATTGTTCAAAGTCACACACTACACAAGTCCCATCAAAGTGGGGGCGACTGTAGGCATTGCATTTTTACATGTGAAACTCGATGATGAGTCTCAGTTGGAGGCACTACCTTTTTAGTTAAGGATATTGCGGGAAACGTTATTTCGTTAGATCCTTGTTCACTTATTTAGCGTCAAGCTCACTTGTTGGACCTCCGTTTAGATCACCTTTAGCCTAGAAAAACCCCGCAAACCTTTTAACCTTGAACCCACACCGCATCTAGCCCACACGCCTAACCCACTCACCAAGACAAACCAAGCCCACACCACATCTAGCCCACACGCCCACCATGACTAGGCCCACACGCTAATCACCCTAAATTACACCCAAATTAAATAAAATATTAAATTAAATATTAATTAGATAATGTATTTGAATTAAATATTTTAATTAAACCATTTACCAATTAAATAAAACATAATATATAACCATGCCTAATTTAGATAAATCAAATATATTAACTTCCTAACTAAACAAAATCATATACTAAATTAAAAAGATGTCATGCCTAATTAAATCACTCATAACCAATTTAAGGATATTGACTTTCTAATCTAAACCAATCTTGTCTCCATCAAATCTTTGGCTTTCCTTGCTCAACACTAAATCAAATCCCTTCCTTGTGAGACAAGGAGAAGCCCTAGCCCTTCACTATATAAACAACCCCTAAACAAGACATGCACTCCCCTAGCTCACACTCATAATCTTCACGCCAAAGTCACAAACATCCCTCAGCATATCACAAAGCCATTCAGCCTCACACAGCCTCCACTAACACAAAAATCAGCAAAAGACCTTAAGCAGCCACGCACCTAATCAACACGTCCTAGCCTTCAACCCAAAACAACGCCACCTGCTCCCCTACCAACTCTCTCGCCACTCGTAGCCAGTAGATACCTCTTTGCTCAACGCCACAGCCCCATTGACCACGTTGAAGCCACACCTAATAAACAAACACACTTGCCTTCAAAACAGCCCCTTTTGACCACGTTGAAGCCACACCTAATAAACAAACACACTTGCCTTCAAAACAGCCCCTAATCACTACCGAAAACCAGCCCCATAAACCCCCACACATCACCGAAAATAATCCCAAAAACAGCAGCTACATACACCAAAAATTACCCCAAAAACAACAGCCCTGAACACTCAAACAGCAGCCCAAAATCACCTTAAAACAGCAGCAAATTAACACCCAAAACAGTCCGTTGAAACGTAAAACAGTGACCTGAACATCGAGCAGAAAATACAGAGGAAACAGCAGCAAAACGGAGGCCAAACAGCAAGAAAAACAGCAAAACAGTGAGCTAAGACGCTAAACCAGTGAACCGGAGAAGTTGAGGAGCTTTACCCTTCCGATCTCCGTGAAACGCAAGTCCGAAAGTCGGCAAAAAAGGTTAGACCTGAAGGTATTTTCCACATTCATTTTCTGCTTTATTTTTATTATTTATTGAGTATTGTTCGCATGATTGTTATGTTAAAATGCATGTTGTGGCCCTTGAGTAGATAAATATGCATGTATTAAGAAATATTGTATGTTGTGGCCTTGGAATAAAATGAAAGATGTGTCAACTCTCGCGATATATCGGATGGAAACCTGGACATAAATTTCATAGCCGATTCCGAATGGACGGTAGTATGATCTGTACTCGGGATACAACTCCACGTACCGCTTGAGTAAACGGCACCTTCTTTTGTTTTATATTGCTTTGATTTATTTATTTTTCGTCATTTGAATTCCGCATGTTACTTGTTTATGCATGATGCAATCGAGCGCATGGGCTTAGTAAGTCGGATTAAAGGTCCCCTATTTGGAGGGGTTAAAACCCTTACCACGATGTTTTGCCGCGCCGGTTGATGTGTGTTCGATTGAATGTAAGATATGTTCAATCGGGCATACTAAGTTTGATGTTATTGTCTTTATTCTTTGTATGCATGATGCAATCAAGCGCATGGGCTTAGTAAGTCGGATTAAAGGTCCCATATTTGGAGGGGTTAAAACCCTTTACCACGATGCTTTGCCGCGCCGGTTGATGTATATTCGGTTGAATATAAGATGTGTTCAATCGGGTATACGAAGTTTCATATAGTTATCTTTGTCTTTGTACGCATTGTAATGGAAAGCGCATGGGCTTATTGTGTTGGACTAAAAAGGTTCTCCATTTGGGGGAAGAAAAAGCCTAAAAGGCTACCTTTACCACGATATTCGCCGCGTCTTTCATATATTGTATGCATCATTTACCTTAGTCTTGGCTTAACGTAGTATAATTCATATATCTATGTTATGATAGCATTTGAGTATTATTTCTTATAGTATATCGGATGGAAACCCAAACATAAATTTCGTAGCCGATTCCGAATGGACAGTAATGTGGTCTGTACTTGGGATACAATTCCACGTACCACTTGGAAAAGTGCTCACATGTGTTTGTGTCCATATTAGTTATCTTCTTTTGCACCAAGTCATAGCATGCTTACTTTAATGCCTAATTGCATCCTTAAGTGTCTTTTTGCATTATGTACTTAGTTGACTCTTTTATTTGTGCATGGACATGTAATGGCTATTTGTTTATGATATGTCTATGAAATCACATGTTCGCCATCATTTGATTCGCCTTTATGTGTGCTTGTGTGGTTAGTGTGTGCTTGTGTTTCCATAAATACAATATGCCAATGAAGTTGTCTGTTCGTTGCTACTTTGATGTACTTTCAAGCATGTAATATTAGATGTGAAATATATGCAAATTTAGGTGTAAGTTTTATTTTTTGCGCATATGGATTTAGAAGCATGATACTCTTGGAAATAAGTGTTACTTAAGCTTTATTAAATTATTACACAAATCCTTTCATTACAAGTGACATAAGTAAGGGACCATTCCGAACCTAACGATTTGAGATCTTCCCTTGCGAGGGGTGAGTGCGACCTTAAATCTCATTTTCCCGGTTCACACCGGGTGGCGACTCCATTATTCTCCGGTTTAGTCCCCCGTGGCTACTCTGTACTCCCGACTAGGCCGCGAGCCTAGAACAGCATGCGTCGTCCAGTTTGTGTTCCCACAGGAACAAAGCTTTCGTGGTTCAAACACATCCACAATGGACATTGATCTTGACTTTGTCCAACAAACCAATGCCAATCTTGGATCTTGAGAGAGAACCACTCAATGGAAGGAAATCGTTTAATATTTGATTGAAGGTTTTTCACGTAAATTGACAACCAATTTATTATCTTTAATTAGGTTTCATCATACACCCTTAAGCATGCATCTAAAAGCATAATAAGGTGTGAAATAAATAATAACGATATGCGGAAGGATATTCAACAAATTGTTCATAGAACAAATCTCTCCATTTCCTCTCCCCGTCTAGCACTATTCTAACTTCTACCCAATTACATAATATAATAAAGAAACCTCATTAACATTGAGGGGAATTGGTGAGAAGAGAAGTACAAAGAGTCAAGAGATAAAAGGCTGGACTCGTAGGTCCAATTTAATAAATTCTAAATTTATTACAATAATTTCCAAAATTTCGCTCACCCTTATAATATCCATCCGATATACATTATTCATACAATACATCCATGTATTCACACAAAGCATGTTATTCAATCAATCTAATCCAATTAATTAATCTTTGAATTAATGATCATCTAATGTTCAAACAATGATTTGATTTGCGATAGTCCAACTCGTTTAAGAATAAGTACTCAAAGTGTGTATTCTTGAATTATATCGAACTACAATTTTAAATCCAATTTAATTTGTATCCAATACTAATTATAATTTAATTCCAAATTAAATAATTACACTTATATTTGTGCCTTTTAGACTTAGATTCTAAATCCAATCTAAATGGGTCTCATAGGCCCAATTAACATCCAATGTCAATTTAATTAAAGTCCAATGGGCTTTTAATTAATTCTTAAGACATGGACTTTGGCAACCAAAGCCCAATAAGGAATCACCATTTGCCATAAAATTAATTTTGGCCCATTAGGCCCAAATAAATATTTAAAGGCCCAATTATTCTATTTGGACTTTATGGAATGGTTTTAGGCCCAATTTGGATCCAATCCAATTGTCCTAAACCAACTTGGCCCAACCAAGCCCATTAAGCCCAAATACAACAATATTAGCCCAATTCAAAATTAAAGACTAATTTATTTAATTACAATATTCCAAATATCACAATTATTTTAATTAAAGTGTAATTACCATAATTAATTAATTAATCCAATGTTTCCAAAACATCAATTAAACTAATTAATCATGCTTTAATTTAACCAACTCTTGTCCAACACAAATTGAAGCAAAACAACTCATTCCATGCTTATCAAGCTCACGGCAATATGCATAAAATTTCAATTAATTTGATTTCAATCCAATTAAATCAACAATCAATTTATTTCATGCTTTTAAACACATCCAATGGTCTAAAATCAAAAATCACCATGATATACCTAGGGTTCATGTTTCGGCCAAGCAAATGAGATTAGGGAAAAATAATCCAATCAATATTCCTCAAATTTTAAGATGCATAAATCCAATTCATCATCAACCAAGCTCATTCAAACCATCAATTTAAAAAAATCATGCTCAAATCACAAAAATCCCAAATTAAAGTAAATAAACCCTAAGTTCATTTCATGCTTAGAAAGGCGCTCTGATACCATTGTTTGGGTTCCTAGAACATGCCAATGATCATCTAAGTAGAAATATGTGTGAATAATTCAAGATGTTGCGGAATAACTTAAATTGAACGGATTCGTTAGATGTTGAAAGTTCAAAACTTTTGATGAAGAAGAAGAGCTCCAAGCCTTTTCTTTGTGTTCCAAAATCTAGCAAAAGTTTCCCTAACACCTTGGTTGACTCCTTGAATGTGCTAGCAAGAAGAAATTTAGAAGCAAAACTTCAAAGCAGGAGAGGAGGGTTCACGACATTTAGCTTGTGAGAGGGAGAGAGTACTCAATTTTTGTGTTGTATTTGATTTTCCAAAATCAATTAACATTTACCAAAAATCCAATTAGGTAAATGTCACACCAAATTAATAAAATAATCAAAGTGTGTAAAACAAGCCACCAAAATCACCACCAACTTCTATCAACCAAAAGTGAATAAAGTTGACTAGTGATGTGAGTTGGTGGGCCCCACTTGAAATTTAAAATTCGAGCGGGCCGGCTTAACATACTTCGGGCTCGGGTTCATTAATTCCGAATTAACGAATTTTCCATTGCGACATAATTAAATATTAAAATCGCTTACGAATTAATTATAAATTAATTCGTTTGCCCGAATTAAAATCCAAATTTAATTCCGCTTTGAAATCTAATTTCATTTAATATATCGAATATATTATTTAATCGATTAATTCCAAATTAATCGTTCTCTCTCTTCTAATTGAATTTTATCCCAGATAAATTCTTGCCGTAATTAATCCTAGATTAATTTTCTCTCTCTCTTAATTAATCCCATATTAATTCTGATCGAGTCAAACGTCATCGGTGAATCTTTGGGAAGCGACCCATGAGATCCCTGGATATATTGGCAGTAAATCTGGTCGTCGGACTATCTGAACACGTGCGTACCCCGTACCACGTTCCTACCGATTTACAAGACATGGTTGGCTTCTAGCAAAGCACCGTGTCTACCCAATTCTCCAGAAATATTCTTTTAAGGAATACATAATCTATAATAGGCGTAGTATACTAAGTATTGCGTATTGCGATCCAGTATCGGATTTCACATGCTAGGCCTGGGGCTGGAATTGTGTTTGCCACGTACGAAGCATATATCGTATCACTAGCAACTAGTCTCTTTAATCGGATAATCATAACCTTGTCATATTATCCCGATAGTTGTAACATATTAGAGTACCATTTCTGTATCCCTGCATGATCATCATCTCCATATGACTGAAGTGATACTTCAATCTTGACATCACACCCAATACACTACGATTCTCAATAAACCCAGAAGAGGAGTACACAGACCCTGTTAAAGTCCCGGACGACCAAAACTAAAGCGTACTGATTGTCGCAAGTATTAGCGATGCAAGTCTCAGGTTAAGACCAAATACACCTACCCTGATTCGGATTCCCATAGACACATAGTCATACTACCAATGGGATTCCGAGGGGTCTATCCAGAGTGAAGCTGTTTCCGTACCATCGGTAAACACAACCTCCTATCACACTTGCATAAGTATCCAATACTTAAATATATGAGAACTATAACGTAAAGCTTTCATAACACGCACAAGTGCAATACTAGTCTATTCCGCATTATCGATGTCCAGTCTTGATAATACTACGGCTAGGGATATTTAATGATTAAACCTTCGTGGATTGATATTGTCTCATATCTTATTAACCCGGAACTAATCATAAGGACTTTTATCATTTATATATTCAAGTAATCTAATTAAAAAAATGATAAAATAGTAATTCCTTTGTAACATAGATAATTTTTAAAAAAACCACAATGTCTTTTACAAATAGTGATGCTATGGGTCACAATTGTCCAATAATAGGAATTTGACTGTATTCCAAAACTAACGACTATGAATTTTTACTTTAAGAATAATTTATAATAGTAATATTATCTCAATGTCGAACCGCACAGTATCCAGTAAAACTAAATGACTATTCTAAGTTCGATGTCATTCTTAGCATATTTATATATAATGATATTATCATTAATAAGGTTTGAAATGAAAATGTTGTTATTTTATTAATAAATAATAAAATATACTATACATTATTCGAATTGGCACTGCACGTACCAACTCCAATAAACTCTCACTTGCTTAATGCCAATCTAGATGGTATCGTAGTCTCATCTCCTCCAAATGTTTATTGTATTTTCCATAATATTTCTAATTTTAGTGGTAGCACTCTTGTCTTTTATACGCTTATTTGATCTAATCATAATTAGATATCTTATTATGATTAGATCGAAACTGAATCTGATTCAGTGATACGTGTATATTAGACAAAGACCCTAGGATTTATAATATAGTGCGCAGTTACAACGTAGTTTGTAATTGACATTGGGAAGCGCACTATTAGTTGTATATCCTTAAATAAAGTTCCTGATCAAGATTTACTAACACGGGTCAGTTAGTAAAATCTGCTGAGACCAGTACATGTCGTATATCATAACTTGGTCCGATGGTTATCCCAGTGAACCATGAGTCTCGGGAGACTCGTATAGATATGTAGGTGTTTATTTGATAAGACATTGAACGACTCACGGAAGGTTTCCTAATAGATGGTACACAAACGTCACTAGGAACCTTCTCGAGTTGAGCGAGCATAATGGTCATTCGACTTGAGATACCACTGTGGATATATGAGCTATCCTCCATACTTTCATGGCAGTCACGTCAATGATCTAGTCATGATCAGACCTCCGCTTGCTCGTTGGGTGTAGACTAATGCTCATGATATCCTGTGCGTATCAAGATAGGATCCGTCAGTCCTGTGTACAGAGCATAGGCATCCAGCATAAGTTTACGATCTAGTAAATCCATGGCCGTGGTATAACTTCGGAAATCAGTTCCGAGTGTTATTTAGAGATCGTAAATTGAAAGTCGATTGTATTATACCGAACGGATTTGACGTTGTTATCTATATCCCAGGTATAATACGGATGCCTGTGACGGAGGGATTATACGTATGCTATAACCTCGACTTGCATAGTTTAGCGAGATTATCCATGGTCATCATAATTAATGAGTGGGTGGATTATGGACACGAAATTGGAATTCATGACGGATAAACCTAAACTTAGAGAGTCCCACAATATGAAGTGTACTCGTTGAGCACTTGGGCAACTCGTTGTGAATAATACGAATTATTCATAAGACTTCACCGGATTAAGTGAGTTAATTCGGATCGTTTAATCGGTTAAACGATAAACACATGCATTAGGAAATTTTTTCCGCTAATAATTATTGTGTATTTATATTTGATACATATTACGATTAGATACACATTAATTATTCATCAAATGAGATTTTGACACATGCCATAAATATATGTATTTGTTATTTATTGTAAATAAAAATACATATATAATAATAATTACATTAATTGATTATTTAAATATTTAATTGTTAAATATTTCAATAATTAATTCATCCAACTTTTCCATAAATGTTATGAAAAATATCCAATTGTTATTGGATCACTTGGCATGACTTTATTAACCTAAATGTGTGACAATTTGATTGGCCACATAAAAGATTAATTATTAATTTAATTGTTAAATTGTAAAAAGGACAAAAATGCCCCAATTTTCGTGAATCACCTCATTTAAAGTGAAAAATTATTTTCTCTCTCTTGTTGTCTTCTACCTTGGCCGAGAGTTTCAAACAAGAAAGATGAAAAATGGGTTTCATTGATCCTTGATGATTTAAGCACAAAGATTGAAGGAAAATCAAGAAAAAACTTAAGGAACTTTGGAGATTTAAGGTAATTCTTCAAAACCCAAAGCTTTAAAATATTGTTTCTTGTTTCTTGACAATCTAGAAGGGTTCTAGGATTCTTTAAAATCTGAAAATTTGGGGCTTTTGACTTTGGTGGATGAAGTGGAGGTGGTATTGCATGTGTGAAGTAAATTTGGAAGTAATTAGTGTAATTAGTTTCCAAATTTATCAATTGCTGATGTGTTGCCATTCTAGAGTTTTTGATCCACTCTAAGATAGCCTAGAATTGTTCTAAATTTGTTCATGTGTGGTGGGACTCAATTGGTGTTGAGATTAATTAGATTAATCTTGGAAAATTGGATTTAAAGCATGAAAAATTAGGAATTTCGGTTTGCTGATCAGATTATATAGTACTGGAAATTCTGTGATTTTTTAATGTGTTATGAATGTAATGGATGTGTTTTGGAAGTTGGAACATTTTCTGGAATTTTTTCCGAGTTTAAATTAGCGAAAATGGCCAAAAACGGCGTTACCAGGTGGATTTTGAGCCAACCGGGTGACGGCTGTCCAAACAGTGAATCTGTCACTGTTCGGGAAGCCCATGAACTGCCCTGACACTATTGGGGCTGACCTTCACAGTCCCAATAAGTTTCGGGTGGTCGGTTCAGTCGAAAATATATTTTGCGTCATTTTACGGAAAAAAAACAATTTTCGTAAAAGTTTCGTGAGTTTTCAACCTTATTTATGTTAATATTTGATATTGAATAAATAGGTTTAGGTGAAATATGAATAAATTATTCATAATAGATATTGAATAATTTATTCGGTAATTAGAAAAAGTTTTAATTATGATTTCGCCCGAACCCGCGCTTCCGCTGCGCCCATCGCCCAAAAACCCCCAACAAAATGGTATTAGAGCGGGTCTGATGTTTCATCCATTACATTATTCATGCTTGATATTTGATATTTATTCCAATTTTAATGTTCGCACATGCTAGGAATCTATATATGTTTCTTTACTTTTCGGTTTTACGATAACGGAAATTTAATAGTTAAATTGTGTTATGTTTTCTAAAGTAGAATTGAAATGTTTAGAAAATGATTTAAATTAAAATTTTGCATTGGATGTAGTGTATAACTTCCATAGTGTTATCTATTAATGACGTTTCTTAGCTTTAGTGACTTTTAGAAGTCAAGTGTCTGACACAATTTGCTAATCAATCATTTACAATTGTTGTGAATAATTGAATGTAAATTAGAAAGCTCAAGAAAGGAGATGTGTATAGTTGTGTATAGAGAATATTGATTCTCACAATACGACGACTATAAGTATTGGATACAAGATCTCTCGTCTAGTTAATTAAAATAATGTTTAATGGATGTTTTGATATTTGATATCAGAACTTGTGGTTATTGGATAGTTACTTGTTCTGTATAAACAGTTGTTACATATTTTAATATGACTAGTAGTGTCATTAATGAAAAGATAAACATTAAGAAAATGTTCGGTAAAATTAATAACTTAGAACTGTGCTTTATGAGGTTTTATCATAAAAGCATTAGATGCTTATTCCTTATGGTAAAGGATGGTCTGATATGAGATCACACCACATATCTTTAACCATTTAATGAATATTGGATTCAGGAAGTGATTAAATCTCATTTAACCAATGATCATCATTGGACCACATATTTATTAAACTAATACATTGGATGTATATAGTTTAATGAATTAGAAATTGCCTTGTAGAGTTTTCTTTGCTTCGTAACTCAATTGATGAATTGACATAACTTAGTTACGTGTTTCTAATAGAGAACATGTTGAACGTCTTGAATTGTTCAAGAACTGTCAATATGTTTCTAATGAAACTCGGATATAATATTTTGAATAGTTCAAAGATATTCGAACTGTAGTGTTGAAAACTGTATCTTTAGAAATTCATTGCGCATCTTTGAATTGTTCGAAGATGTTTGATTTGATCAAACACATGAATTTAAGGCAATTAGTTCTGTAGTTATTTAATGAATGTGATTCTTACTCAGTATTAAACTTCCGCGATTCCATTGTGATGGAATTTGTTAGTGGGAGTTATCGAATCTTATATGATTTGATTCGTTGATATTGAGTGTTACCGAATTGGTTTTCAAAGTTTTTGGGGTTATGCTCCACTAACACTATTTCGTCCCTTTAATTAGGTTTCATTTGTTTCTATAGTTACATATATGATATGTATAGTAGAAAATTCGAATCTTGAAAAGTTTGAGATTTGAAACTTTATTTTGCATAATGGTTATATAATTGACAGTACTTGTGCCTTGGAGGTACGAGAGAATAAAATTATATGAATATTGTATTCTATTTGATAGAATATCTTTTCTACGACCTTGAGTAATAAAATTATTTTGTTACTTGGTGGTTAACATTGGATGTTGACGATTGCAGAAAAGATTTGACTTTGTGAAGTCAATGTGTGAAAATGATAAACTGTAATGGAACTAGATATTTAATAAGATGAAAAGACCCTTAGACATCTTTCGTATAAGTTCAATAGGATGTCAGAATCATTTGCGAGGTATTTGATACTTAATGATTCCGTTGTTTTCTTATCGAAGAAAATTATCCTATAACTTCTAGTGGGAGCGATATTTGATATCGATTTCGGAAATTACCATTAAACCATAGATCTAAGATTGTTCATAACTTACTACGATCAAGTTTTGAACTTGATTAGACTTTCGTTATGAATAGTTCATAAAATGTGCAAATTGTTTGCGCAGCAAAAGTAAAGTGAGCTCGTTAAAGGTTTGACATTTATAGTATGACAGTGAGAAATGTTATACTTAGTAGTCTATTGTAGATTTTGAGGAAGCTTGTCTCTTGTCGCACTAATTGAACAATTAAAGGTCTGTTGGTTAATGTTGATATTAAACTGTATTTTGGCTAAAGATCAAAATGGAATTCTTGAGTGATTTCTTCGAATGAGAGATCCGTTATGATTTCTTTGTTTGAAGAATTCATTCTAGAATGGCCCTAAAGTTTGTATTCTGCTAAGATCACAGTTTGATATACTAGCTTATAGAGCCTATTGTAGACTCAGGTAAGTTTTCTGAAAATTTGTGTTCTTTGATTTTGATGTCAGTCAAATTGTCTGGTTTTATCGAAATATAGAGAATACATATATGTCAGTAGGGTCAGTGGGAGCGTACAAATTTCTTTCTAGTATTACTTATCATTAAGTCTTCTTTTCTCCGTGGAAGCAGTGAGAGTAGTCTCTGTTATATTTGATACAAAGTTTTATATATGATATAAAACTGAGAGACTTGTGAGAAACTCCCATTAGTCGCATATTAGATATGATCTAATAAAGGAAACAACAAGACTATATGTATGAGAGTTAATGTAACTGTTTGACAGTTAACGTGTCTTATATATATAGAGTATTCATCTTTCGTAAAGGATAATTCCTTTGTCGAAAGAAAGATTGATTGGAATGTCTAGTGAATCTTTTGCATCATAGGATGATGGCGTGATAAATACTATGTTATGTGCGATTAACGATATCAATTTAATCATAATTGTTACGAGTTATTTTGATATGATGCATATCATATGATGGTTCTAGAAACATGTTCTTTGTGATCTTTAAGATATTAGGAACAAGTTTCTTTTACATGGAGAATTTAGTCAGAAACCATAAGGTCAGATTAGTTTTGATTCTAATTATGACATTAGATGGTCTATGTCATATAAATTCAGAAAAGATGCAGTGGAAGTGTCACCGTTGATTCTACTAAACTAGTGGAATCAGTTGTAACTTTTGAAGTATTGACTTATGAAGCTGCAAAATGACATCATAGATTAGAAGTTTTTATATTAGTGTAGTGATTGCAGTTGTCTCATAGAATTTGAATTTGATCTCTAAGTACATAGACAACTTAGTAGCTATAGAACAATACTAATATTGCATCTGAGTCATATTGAAGTGGAATTTGGATTCTATAAAATATGAATGATGTTGGTTTAAGGAAAATGGTTGGATTTGTCTGACAAACTCGATTTGTTAAAGTAGACTTACTTGTTGTTTCCTACCTCTTGAGTGTTGGTGAGCTCTTGAGGGCCATGAGTATGCGATACACATTAAGATGTGTATAGGATACCATGGATTGGCACTAGAGCAAGTGGGAGAAATTGTTTGGGTTGGTGCTCGGAGTGCCAATCCGGATCGTATTTATGTCTGATTCATAAATACGAGCAATTGTATTTCCATAATATTACTAATTTTAGTGGTAGCACCCTTGTATTTTATACGCTTATTCGATCTAATCATGATTAGATATCTTATTACGATTGGATCGAAACTGAATCTGATTTAGTGATACGTGTATATTAGACAAAGACCCTAAGATTTACAGTATAGTGCGCAGTTACAATGTAGTTTGTAATTGACATTGGGAAGCGCACTATTAGTTGTATATCCTTAAATAAAGTTCTTGGTCAAGATTTGCGAACACGGGTCGGTTAGTAAAATCCGCTGAGACCAGTACATGTCATATATCGTGACTTGGTCTGATGGTTTATCCCTGTGAACCATGAGTCTCGGGAGACTCGTATAGACATGTAGGTTTTATTTGATAAGACATTGAACGACTCACGGAAGGTTTCCTAATAGATGGTACACCAACGTCAATAGGAACCTTCTCGAGTTAGCGAGCATAGTGGTCATTCGACTTTAGATACCACTATGGATATATGAGCTATCCTCCACACTTTGATGGCAGTCACGTCAACGATCTAGTCATGATCAGACCTCCGCCTGTTCGTTGTGTGTAGACTGATGCTCATGATATCATGTGCGTATCAAGATCGGATTCGTCAGTCTTGTATACAAGGCATAGGCATCCAGCACATGTTTACGATCTAGTAAATCCATAGCCGTAGTATAACTTCAGAAATAAGTTCCAAGCATTATTTAGAGATCATAAATCGAAAGTCGACTGTATTATACCGAATGGATTTGACGTTGTTATCTATATCCCATGTATAATACAGATGGCCTATGACGGAGGGATTATACGTATGCTATGACCTCGACTTGCATAGTTTAGCGAGATTATCTTTGGTCCTCATAATTCATGAGTGGGTGGATTATGGACATGAAATTGGATTTCGTGATAGATAAACCTCAACTTAGAGAGTCCCACAATATGAAGTGTACCCGTTGAGCACTTGGGCAACTCATTATGAATAGTACGAATTATTCATAATACTTCACCCGATTAAGTGAGTTAATTCAGATCGTTTAATCGGTTAAACGATAAACACATGCATTAGGGGATTTTGTCCACTAATAATTATTATGTATTTATATTTGATACATAATACGATTAGATACACATTAATTATTCATCAAATGAGATTTTGACACATGCCATAAATATATGTATTTGTTATTTATTGTAAATAAAAATACATATATAATAATAATTATATTAATTGATTATTTGAATATTTAATTGTTAAATATTTCAATAATTAATTTATCCAACTTTTCCATAAATGTTATGAAAAATATCCAATTTTTATTAGATCACTTGGCATGACTTTATTAACGCCACATAAAAATTTAATTATTAATTTAATTTGTTAAATTGTAAAAAGGACAAAAATACCCCAATTTTCGTGAATCACCTTGTTTAAAGTGAAAAATTATTTTCTCTCTCTTGTTGTCTTCTACCTTGGCCGAGAGTTTCAAACAAGAAAGATAAAAAAAAAGGGTTTCATTTATCCTTGATGATTCAAGCACAAAGATTGAAGGAAAATCAAGAAAAAACTTAAGGAACTTTGGAGATTTAAGGTAATTCTTCAAAACTCAAAGCTTGGAAATCTTGTTTCTTATTTCTTGAAAATCTAGAAGGGTTCTAAGGTTATTTTAAGTCTGAAAATTTGGGGCTTTTGGCTTTGGTGGATGAATTGGAGGTGGTATTACATGTGTGAAGTAGATTTGGAAGTAATTTGCGTAATTAGTTTCCAAATTTATCAATTGTTGATGTGTTGCCATTCTAGAGTTGTTGATCCACTCTAAGATAGCCTAGAAGTGTTCTAGAGTTGTTCATGTGTGGTGGGACTCAATTGGTTTTGAGATTAATTAGATTAATCTTGGAAAATTGGATTTAAAGCATAAAAATTATGAATTTTGGTTTGCTGATCAGATTCTGTAGAGCTGGAAATTTTGTGATGTTTTAATCTGTTATGAATGTAATGGATGTGTTTTAGGAGTTGGAAGATTTTCCGGAAAGTGTTTATTAGCGAAAACGGCCAAAAACGGCGTTACCGGGTGGATTTTGAGCCAACCGGGTGACGGCTGTCCAAACAGTGAATCCATCACTGTTCGGGCAGCCCATGACCTTCCCTGACACTATTGGGGCTGACCTGGGCAGTCCCCATCAGTTTTGGGTGGTCGATTCAGTCGAAAATGCGTTTTGCGTCATTTTACGGAAAAACGGTTTTCGTAAAAATTCGCGAGTTTTCAACCTTATTTATATTAATATTTGATATTGAATGAATATGTTTAGGTGAAATATGAAATATGAATAAATTATTCATATTAGATATTGAATAATTTATTCGGTAATTTGAAAAAGTTTTAAATTATGATTTCGCCCGAACCCGCGCTTCCGCTGCTCCCACCGACCAAAAACCCCAACAGTTGGAGGTAAGGCCTTTGTAAGCGGGTCTACTTTAATGTCTATTTCTTGAACCTTCAAGACCACTATGTCTTTTCATTCAATAATATCTCTAATCATGCGATATTTTATTTCCACGTGTTTAGACTTGGAATACGCTCTCGGCTCCTTAGCCTGCGCAATGGCTCTGATATTATCATTGTATATTGGGATTGAATCCGCAATACTAGGCATAATGTCAAGTTCTATGGTAAAATCTCTAATCCAGACAGCTTCTTTAGCAGCTTCTTAAGCCGCTATAAATTCCGCCTCAGTGGTCTAATCAGTTGTTGAGCCGTACTTTGAATATCGCCAACTAACCGCGTCGCCATTAAGGGTAAATATATATCACCAAATAATGTGTTTTCTGTTAGTGTCCTAGACATGCCACGGGATCTCTAAGCGTGATTCGTGTGTGAATAAAATCAAAAATAAGTTGCTGAGGACTTACATTGATCGGCTTGAGTTCAAAATATTTATGGATATTAAAGCTTCCAAGCTCATGGGTGAGTATCCCTATCACCTTCATTTGACTCCCATAAGTGCTAGCTAGAACAAAATGGAACAAATTTTGTGCCCAAGAGAGAGGAAGCAATCGGCCTGGAGATCAGAGGCCAATCGGCCTAAATGATCAAAAACCTTTCGGCCATGTTTCAAAAGCATAAAGGGGCAATATGCCTCTCGGCCAAATGAATCAGACAGCCCATTTGCCTTTTTCCATTTTCAAAAACAGAGGGCATTCGGCCAATCTAATCAAAAGCAATCGGCCAATTTGATTTTTTGCACTTCAAAAGAAAATAAATCAGATGCCATTTATTGCTTCAAAAGCAAAAAGGCCAGTGGCCGATTCTTTCTACAAAAACAAAAGAAGTCAAATGCTTCCTTCTAATTAGATAAGCAATCAGAGGCCATTTTTTGCTTTCATTCGCCCAAATGCATTTAATGGCCACTCGGCCAAATGCAATGGAGAGAGAAAGATTAATTTCTAAAATTAAATGTGTTGAGTGTTTTTCAAATTTCCACCAAAACTCATCATTTATATCTATCATCAAAGGTGACTAATGATGTAAGTGAAGTGGGCCCCATTTTAATTCAAAATTCAAGTGGGCTTGCTCAACAAACTTTGGTCTCGGATTCGTTTAATCCGATTAAACGAATTTTTTCGTCGCAGTATAATTAAATCCAATTTAATTAAATAATAATACCCAGTAAAATTATTACTGAAGTCGCTCGCGAATTAATTCCAAATTAATTCGTTCGCTAAAATTAAAATCCAATTTAATTCCCGTTGAAATCCGATTTCATTTAATATATCTAATATATTATTTTAGCCCAATTAAATAAATTAAATAGTAAAATCTAATTTAACTATTAAATTTATTTTACCGATTAATTCCAAATTAATCGTGTTCTCTCCTCTCGACGAATTTAATCCCAGATAAATTCTCGCCGCAACTCTGATAATTAATCTCATATCAATTTTTACCGTAATTAATCCCAAATTAATTTCTCTCACTAAATTAATCCCATATTAATTTTGTTCGAGTCAAATATCATCGGTGAATCTTTGGGATGCGACCCAAGAGATCCCTGGATATATTGGCAGTAAATACAATCATCGGACTATCCGAATACATGCGTACCCTGGACCACGTTCTTACCGATTTACAAGACATGGTTGGCTTCTGGCAAAGCACCGTGTCTTCCCAATTCTCCAGAAATATTCTTCTACGGAATACAAGATCTTTGTCAGCGCGTAGTATACGTAGTATTGCGTATTACGATCCAGTATCGGATGTCACATGCTAGGCCTGTGGCTGGAGTTGTGTCTGCCCCGTACGAAGTATATATCAGATCACTAGCAACTAGTCTCTTTATGATCGGAAAGTCATGACCTAGTAATACTTCCCCGATGGCCATAGCACTTAGAGTACCAGTTTTATATCTCTGCGTGATCATCATCTCCATATAACTGAAGTGATACTTCCTTCTTGACATCACACCCAATACACTACGATTCTCAGTATACCCAGAAGAGGCGTACACAGAACCTGTTAAAGTCCCTGACGACCAAAACCAAAGTATACTGATTGTCTCAAGTATTAGCGATGCAAGTCTCAGGTTAAGATCAAATACACCTACCCTGATTCGGACTCCCATAGACACATAGTCATACTACCAATGAGATTCCGAGGGGTCTATCCAGAGCGAAGCTGTTTCCGTACCATCGGTAAACAGAACCTCCTATTACACTTGCATGAGTATCCAATACCCAAATATACGAGAACTATGATGTTACGCTTCCATAACACGCACAAGTGTAATACTAGTCTATTCTGCATTATCGATGTCCAGTCTCGATAATACTACGACTAGGGATATTTAATGATTAAACCTTTGTGGATTAATATTGTCTCATATCTTATTAATCCGGAACTAATCATAAGGACTTTTATCATTTATATATCCAAGTAATCCAATTACAAATGATAAAAGAGCAATTTCCTTTGTCACATAGTTAATTTGTACAACAACACCATGTTCTATACAAATAGTGATGTTATGGATCATAATTATCCAACAATCTCCCACTTGGCCTATAGCCAATCACTAAAGTGTCTAACACCTGAACTATGTACTGGTCGCTCAAACTTCTGCTGTGAAACAGCTTTCGTCAGCGAATTTGCAAGGTTATCATCTGATGCGATTTATTCGATCATCACATCGCCACGATGTATGATCGAACGAATCAGATGAAATTAGCCGAAATACATACTTGGATCATTGATGAGACCGCGGTTCTTTAATCTGCGCTGTAGCCTAGCTCAGCTGCTAACAGAACTACTCCTAATCCAATTAGGATTATATAGATCCAAAAATGCTTCTTTTGCTGCCTCAGCTGCAGCAGTGTTTCGCTCTTGTTGTTTATTCGGTAACAGTATCTTGCTTGGAAGATTTCCAGCTCACTGTTCCGTTGTTCAAACTATATATATACCCATATTATGACTTACAGTCGTTTTTATCGATTTGGAAACTTGCAGTGGTAAACCCAGTCACCTCAAGTTATCTTTTCCCCATATACTCAGAAAGCAGCATTGGTTCATCCAAGATACTCAAGGATGTTCTTAACATCAACCCATTGACCATCACCTGGATTGGCCTGATTGTGACTTCATATGCTCAAAGCATATGAGACACCAGGTCACGTACATAACAAAATGTATGAACACTGATATAGTGTCAGCAGCGTTCTAGATCTATCCCAGTAGATCTTTATTCCTAGAATAAAGCTTGCTTCTCCCAGGTTTTCATGGAGAAATTTTCATGAAAGCCAAGCTTTCACCGAATATATTATGGGAAAGTTATTGCTAAGAATCAATACATCATGAACTTATAGGACATTCATTGTCAGTGCGCTCCCACTAACCTTCTTATATACACAAGAATCATCTTCGTTTTGAATGAAATCATATACCATTATGATCTCATCAAAACGTTGGTTCTAAGAACGCTATGCTTGCTTCAATCCATAAATGGATTGATTTAACTTGTAAACCTTGTTTGCATGTTTTGGCACGACAAAATCGTCAAGATGCTGCATACAAACATCCTCCAAAAGGTTTCCGTTAAGGAAAGCGGTTGTGGCATTCAGTTGTCATATTTCATAAACGAAATACGTAGTTATAGCAAGCATTATCCGAATGGATTTAATCATGGCAACAGTTGAAAATGTTTCGTCGTAGTCGACACTATGTCGTTGACGATACCATTTCTGTACAAGACTAGATGTGTACATTTGTATGTTGCCATCCATGTATGTCTTCCTTGAAGACTCATATAGTACCAATAGGCACAATGCCTTCCGATACATCAACCAGTATCCAAACATGGTTGGTATACATGGAATCCATTTCAGACTTCATGGCATTTTGCCATAAAAGGAGTCGATACCTTGTATCACTTCCTCATACGTAGCTGGTTAATTATCCTCAATTAGATTAACATCTACATGAGGTGAGATCAGAAACCCATACCTCCCAGGTTTTTTTCTGACTCTCTCCGACCTACGCGGTTCTTGTGTATTCGAAGATTGTGGTACAGTTTCATCCTTGATGAACTATTTGTGCTCCATAAAGGAGTCAGTGCCTGGAATAATATTACTCTGATTCTCATCGAGTTTTACTTTCCTCCCACTTACCACTGCATATAGGAATTCCTCTTAGGAAACCGCATGGAGAGCAACAATTACATTGTTCTCTTGTGAGTTGTATAAGTACTATACTTTGGTTTCCCTAGGACAACCTACAAATAGGCACTTATCCTATTTGGGTTCTAGTTTGGTATCATCCAAACATATGCCCAGCATTCCCAAATCATCAGGAATGAGAAACCCGATTTCTTTCCTGTTCATATCTAATATGAAGTATGTCTAACAGATTTTAATGGAACCTTATTCAAAATAAGTATCGCACTGTTTAATGTGTGTATCCTCAGAAGGAAATTGGTAGCTCAGAGCGACTCATATGTTTAATTATTGTCCATCATGGTCTGACCGCAATGTTCTAATACTTTACCGGTCTGTTTTCTTACTTCGTGTCGAAACTCTTTGAATTACTCAAAAGTTTCTGACTTGTGTTTCATAAGATACACATAACCATAACGCGATGCCACATCTGTAAAGGTTACGAAGTATTCATATCCACCTCTAGCCTAGCTAGACATGGGCCCACTTACGTCACTATGAACGAGGGCTAACAGATTGGTGGCACTTGCACTTTTACCAAGTAAAAGGTGTTTTAGGCACTTTGCCTAATAAACTAGATTCGTAGACATCATTTGAATTAGAATCAAATTCGTCCAAGTATCCACTCTTCAAAAGTGTGGATATATGAATCTTGTTAATGCATCCCAGATGACAATGCCACAAATAAGTCTCATTAGAATTACTCAATTTGAGCTATTTATTTGTCATATTATATGTTTGAGATTCATTTATATTCAAAATATAAAGACCATTATTTACATCTAATGCATATATCTCGATATCATCTTCATAAACAAAAACACCCGGTGTTTCGGAATATAAAGGTATACCCGCAACGGGTTAAACTAGATACAAAGATAATATTCTTAGTCAAACTAGATACATTATAACAGTCTCCTAATTTAAGTACATGCCCCAAGGGCAATTCCAAAACTTAGGTTCCTATGGCCAAAACAGCGACTCTTGTCTTGTTTCCGACTTGTAGGTCGATCTCATCTGAAGCCAGTTTCCTGCTTATCAGCAGATCCCGCACATCAGTACATATATTCATGTACCTCATCTAGTATCAAAAATCCAATTTTAAAACCAGTAGTGAACATGTTTATAACAAACATTCTTGAAGCCGGAACCTTGTCCCGCCTTCAATTCCTTCATGTCTGCCTTGTCCATACGGCAGTCACACTTCTAGTGACCCCATTTGCCACAATTTAGGCAGACAACTTGGGATATGTCCTTTTAAGAAGCTCTGGCTGTGCATAACGGATTGAGCACTAAAGTTATCATCACAATGAGTCTTCCTAAGCTCATGCTCTACTATTCGCTCAACTCTGGGCTCATGCTTGAGAGGTTTCTCTATCAAATAGAATAACTTCTCTACTCCTAGGACTATCGTGAAGTTTTATTCCCAATCTGAAAATTAAAGCGGTTAAAGATATTTTCCCCAGGATTATTTTCTTTGACGCTAATCTTTCAGTCATCTTGATTGCTATAGTCAACTATCCAATCAAAGATTTCGAGTACATTTAAATATAATGATTACTATAGTCTAACTATATAATCAACTACAATTGATTGGTTACATTCAAATGTATTGATTACTATATTCTAATTATATAACCAACTACAAATGAAGTAGTTTGAATACAGTCTAACTGTTAAAATAAAACAACAATTGAATATTAGTCCAACTAATATATCTATAAATAATTAAAGACGAAAAATGAAATGAGCACGTATTGACAAGTATCTTAAACGAAATTGCAAATTTAATATTTGCCTCCCACTATTTTTCGGCGAGCCTCTAACCCTCTGTGGAGTACTCGGGAAACCTAGTTTCCTAATGGGCTAGGATCCCGTTAAATAACACACAACCTTGACTTTGTCCAACAAGTTGTATGAAACTTAACTAGGCAGATCTCTAAGATCAATTGGATCCCATCCAATTCCTAGATCCAGTAGGTGGACCTCCAAGTCCGAAATATATATCCAATATATGCCAATATATATGATATATTCCCTAACCTTTTCCTCTGAACCAACTAAGGCTTGGCTTTGGCTCAACAAGCTTAATGAAACCAGTCAAGCGTGACCCATTGACAGTGGGAAAGCTTCGTAATCGAGGTCGATGAACAAGAAGTGACCTTGACTTTGGCCAACAAATCACAACTTGCCCAAGACGTACGATATGGAACAAAGCTTTTTTGATTCAAACACATCCGCGATGGACAAAGGTCTTGACTTTGGCCAACAAACCAATACTAATCTTGGATCTTGAGAGAGAATCACTCAATGGAAGGAAAAACGCTTAATATTTGTTGAGGGTTTTTCGCGTAAATTAGCAACCAATTTATTATCTTTAATTAGGTCTCATCATACACCCTTAAGCATGCATTCTAAAAGCATAATAAGGCGCGAAATAAATTTAATAATGATATGTGGATGGATATACGATACAAATTGTTTCTAGAACAAATCTCTCTATTTCCTCTCTCTCGCTAGCACTATTCTTACTTCTACCCAATCACATAATACTTCTAAAGAAACCTCATTTACATTGAGGGGAATTGGTTAGAAGAGAAAAGAGGTAATAGACTGGACACGCAGGTCCAATTTAATAAATTCTAAATTTATTACAACAATTTCCAAAATTGCCCTCACCCTTCTAATATCCATCTGATATACATTATTCATACATACATCCAAGTATTCACACAAAGCATGTTATCAATCAATCTAATCCAATTAATTAATCTTTGATTAATGACCATCCAATGTTCATACAACGATTTGATTTGCGCTAGTCCAACTCGTTTAAGAATAAATACTCAAAGTAAGTATTCTTGAATTATATCGAACTGCAATTCTAAATCCAATTTAAATTGTATCCAATACTAATTCATATTTAATTTCAAATTAAATAATTACACTTATTTATGTGCCTTTTAGACTTGGATTCCAAATCCAATATTTATAGGTCTCAAAGGCCCAATTAGTATCTAATATTATTCAATTAAAGTCCAATGGGCTTTCAATTAATTCTTTAGGCTTGGGCTTTTGGCTAAAATGGATCTAACCCATAATGCCTAAGCCCAATAGGAATCATCATATGCCATAGAATCAATTTTGGCCCATTAGGCCCAATTAAATTATTAAAGGCCCAATAGTCATATTTTGGACTTTATGGAAATGGTTTAGGCCCAAATATAATCCAAGACTAAAATTTGGCCCAACCACGCCCATTAGCCCAAATACAACAAATTAAATTAATACATTATTCCAAATTACATATTAATTCAATTCAAGTGTAATTAACACAATTAATTAATTAATCTAGTATTTCCAAAATACTAATTAATCTAATTAATCATGCTTAACATTTTAATTTATGTCCAACACAAATTAAAGCACAATCAATCCATTCCAACATGCTTCATACTCACGGCAATACATGAAATTAACATCCAAGTTGATTTCAATCTAATTAAATCAACAATTAACATTCAATTTCATGTGAATCAACATATCCAATTGTCTAATTCAAAAATTGACCATGAACTTCCTAGGGTAATTTTCGGCCAAGGGGTAGGAATTATAGAAAATTAATCTAATCAATTTTACACAATTCCAACAATGCACAAATCCAATTGAACATCATATAAACATATCCCAACAATCAATTTAGGCAAAATCAAGCTTCAAGCCAAAATCCCAAATTAAAGTCATGAACCCTAGAAATTAAATCAAGCTTAGATCTCGCTCTGATACCATTGTTAGTGTCCTAGACATGCCACGAGATCTCTAAGTGTGATTCGTGTGTGAATAAAATCAAAAATAAGTTGCGGAGAACTTACATTGATCGGCTTGAGTTCAAAACTTTTATGGATGTTGAAGCTTCCAAACTCATGGGTGAGTATCCCTATCACCTTCATTTGACTCCCATAAGTGCTAGCTAGAACAAAATGGAACAAATTTTGTGCCCAAGAGAGAGGAAGCAATCGGCCTGGAGATCAGAGGCCAATCGGCCTAAATGATCAAAAGCCTTTCGGCCATGCTTCAAAAGCATAAAGGGGCAATATGCCTCTCGGCCAAATGAATCAGACAGCCCATTTGCCTTTTTCCATTTTCAAAAACAGAGGGCATTCGGCCAATCTAATCAAAAGCAATCGGCCAATTTGATTTTTTGCACTTCAAAAGAAAATAAATCAGAGGCCATTTATTGCTTCAAAAGCAAAAAGGCCAGTGGCCGATTCTTTCTACAAAAACAAAAGAAGTCAAATGCTTCCTTCTAATTAGATAACCAATATTCGCCCAAATGTATTTAATGGCCACTCGGTCAAATGCAATGGAGAGAGAGATTAATTTCCAAAATTAAATGTGTTGAGTGTTTTTCAAGTTTCCATCAAAATCTATCATCCATATCTACAATCAAATGTGACTAATGATGTAAGTGAAGTGGACCCCAGTTTAAATTCAAAATTCAAGTGGGCTTGCTCAACACACTTCGGGTTCGGATTCGTTTAATCCGATTAAATGAATTTTTCGTCGCGGTATAATTAAATCCAATTTAATTAAATAATAATACCCAGTAAAATTATTACCGAAGTCGCTCGCGAATTAATTCCAAATTAATTCGTTCGCTAAAATTAAAATCTAATTTAATTCCCGTTGAAATCCGATTTCATTTAATATATCTAATATATTATTTTAGCTCAATTAAACAAATTAAATAGTAAAATCTAATTTAACTATTAAATTTATTTTACCGATTAATTCCAAATTAATCGCGTTCTCTCCTCTCGACGAATTTAATCCCATATAAATTCTCGCCGTAACTCTGATAATTAATCTCAAATCAATTTTTTTCGTAATTAATCCCAGATTAATTTTCTCTCACTAAATTAATCCCAGATTAATTTTGTTCGAGTCAAATATTATCGGTGAATCTTTGGGATGCGACCCAAGAGATCCCTGGATATATTGGCAGTAAATACAGTCATCGGACTATCCGAATACGTGCGTACTCAGTACCACGTTCTTACCGATTTAAAAGACATGGTTGGCTTCTGGCAAAGCACCGTGCCTACCCAATTCTCCAGAAATATTCTTCTACGGAATACAAGATCTTTGTCAGGCGTAGTATACGTAGTATTGCGTATTACGATCCAGTATCGGATGTCACATGCTAGGCCTGGGGCTGGAGTTGTGTCTGTCCCGTATGAAGCATATATCGGATCACTAGCAACTAGTCTCTTTATGATCGGAAAGTCATGACCTAGTCATACTTCCCCGATGGCTATAGCACTTAGAGTACCAGTTCTGTATCCCTGCGTGATCATCATCTCCATATGATTGAAGTGATACTTCCTTCTTGACATCACACCCAATACACTACGATTCTCAGTATACCCAGAAGAGGCGTACACAGAACCTGTTAAAGTCCCGGACGACCAAAACCAAAGTATACTGATTGTCGCAAGTATTAGCGACGCAAGTCTCAGGTTAAGATCAAATACACCTACCCTGATTCGGACTCCCATATACACATAGTCATACTATCAATGGGATTCCGAGGGGTCTATCCAAAGCGAAGCTGTTTCCGTACCATCGGTAAACAGAACCTCGTATTACACTTGCATGAGTATCCAATACCCAAATATACGAGAACTATGTCGTTACGCTTCCATAACACGCACAAGTGTAATACTAGTCTATTCCGCATTATCGATGTCCAATCTCGATAATACTATGACTAGGGATATTTAATGATTAAACCTTTGTGGATTAATACTGTCTCATATCTTATTAATCTGGAACTAATCATAAGGACTTTTATCATTTATATATCCAGGTAATCCAATTACAAATGATAAAAAAGCAATTTCCTTTGTCACATAGTTAATTTGTACAACAACACCATATTCTGTACAAATAGTGATGTTATGGGTCATAATTATCCAGCATTTTCAACACTTGTGAATGTGACTCTAAGTTTTTTTTATATAGATAGGGTAAAATGGAGGGTTTCCTAGTGCAAAACGGGCTTAAAAACGCGTCCAAAATAACCTACTTACGCACAGGCGTTTGAACACCACAAGAATGTTTGTCGAACGTGCACTGTTCCGTAAACTCGTTCGAACGTAGTTTCAAATGCACCTCGAACGCGAACACACTAGATGGTTTTGTTCAAACGAAATGATGAACACACTACGCACGAGAACCTTCTGACAAGTTTCGTTCGAACCCAAATACGAAAGTGATACGAATGTCACTCGTTCGAATGCAAACACGAACGCAACACTATCGCATATCTGATTCCTTCACGCACAGTTGCCAAATACTAGTACAATTGCTCCGAGATCTTCAAGACTCATTACAACTCAATTGAATTTATTTTATTACGGACATTATCAACAAATATGGAACTAACATACCATAGTAGAAAATGAAAGGAAAATAAATATTTCACTATCTCTTGATAAAGTATAATGAAACCCTATTTATATTAGTATTATATAAAGTTAAATTAGGAAAATCAATAAAGATAATCAAATCATAAATCTTAAGGATTCCATAATCATTTTTATAGAGATTTCATGATCATATCTCGAATATTGCAGAGATTGTGGAGAATTAACTTGAATGATTATGTCATTTTAACCGTTGGAGCAGTAATTTTCTTCAATATTTTCCGTTGAAATTCAATTATGCTACTGACCCCTACCCTCACTAGAGTTGTTAAGAACTCTAAACTCCAAATGCTTACTAAAGGGTTTGAAGAGATTAAGATGAAATATGATAAAATATTTGATGAGTTCTATGCTTAATTAAATGGAATAGTTAACTCAAATTTCAATGTAGGTGAGATAATCCCTTCTAACAGGATTATTAGAAAAGTCTTGAGGTCTTTATTTTAAGTTAAATCAGATGATCATACCGAGAATTAATTTGAAACCTTTGATAAGTCTTTGCTCGATTAAATCTCGTATGTTGATTTTTTTTTCTTTTTATTACTAATGTTGGATGTGGTTTGATTGTGTAAGGTTTAAGATTTCACATTGAGATCCTGAGTTCGAATTCATGAAGTGCGTTTCTTGTAAGAGCCTTGAACAGTCTGGGGTTTTACATGTTCCGCTTAAGCTTGAAAGAGATGGTTTGACAATGAGATTTCCAATGATTTTAAAAAAAAAAAAAATTTATATATATTACTTAATACAGTTGTTATGTGCTTTGATTAGAAGGGTGAGTATTTTTAGGTTTAGTTATAATATTATAGCACTTGTTTTAAAATATCATAGTTAGTTTTTAATTTCGCATTATTTATACATATTCTCCCAAAAATGTATTAGGATTAAAATTGTTGAACTTTCACATTTTTTTTCTTTTGTAAAAATTAAAATTAACCCTAGACGATGACACTGGATAATGTAAGATCGATCCTTCAACGTATTTTGGGAAAGCTCTTAATTCTCGTATTTTTCATGTTACACATAAATATGCGATTAGAATGTTTATCATGTAAACAAAAGAAGACATTACAATATAACCCAAAAGTTAGGTGAGCTTTTTATGTCGGTGGTTCAAATAAATTGTTCGTTGTATGTTAATCAAGGGGCATTTATTTTTTATCCCAAAATCACTAAGCGTGCATTTAACGTTGAGTATTGTCAGAGAATATGAGGTAAAAATTAGGGAATAAATATTAGAATATAAATTATCATTAAAAAAAATAAGTTAATGTTGTGATATAAGTATTAATGCTAATAGTAAAGTAGGTGTTTAACATAACATCGAAACGTTAGCGTTAACGTTCTAGCAATACTCTATCAAATATTGGGTAAGAGATGCTCAATTAACTCAAGAAGATTTTTTTTATCCATATGATTTTTTAATCAATTTATGATTATTGACCTCCTCATTATCTCTTATTATCTCCTAATTAATGATCCGTTTTCCTTTATATTTATGAATCATTATTTTAAGAATTATGATTGTTAACCTATAAAAAAAAAAAAAAATTATCTATGTCATTTGTATTTTGTACACTTAATATATGAATATAAAAAAAATAAGATAATGAGTTCTCATAATTGAAAAAGATGAGTTGTATATTTTGTGCGTTAATTATTTAACTTTTTTTTTTTTTTTTTGCATTCAGTACTCTGTGTTATTTTTAAATAATCGTGCAACTGTGCAAGGATCTATTTCCCGTTTATCAAATTAAAATAAATCATGGTTTAATTGAAGTGGCAATCAGCGCATGAAACCTGTGAGATTAAAAACTTGCTTCTTCTTTTTTTCCTAAATCTTAATTTAAAAATTAAATAATGTTCTATGGAAAAAAAAATAATTCAACGAAAAAAAGAGTTAGAAATGTACTTTGTTTATAAGAGATTGATTCAGAATTTAGATTAGTTCTATTTAAAATTTCATATTTTCTATATCCAAACTATAATCACAATATTTAAAATTCTGCATACACGTAAAATCCATACCTAAACTTTCATCAACGAACTCTTCTCAAATTTAGACTTCCATAAGGCCGAAATCGATGAGTCACACATACAAAACAATCCTGACCGTTTTCATTAAAGCAAACATATTTTTTTCTAATAAGATATTGAATTAATTATTCATAAAAACCCATAAACATACTACAGATGCCTACGACTATACATAATCAAAATAAGTGAAGCAAAAATTAGAATCATTTTCATAACGTACAATAATAGTTTGTTATTGAGAACTGTCACATGTACATTTTACCAAAATCACATTGAACTCAGCCATAATCATATTTTATTTAAATCATATTGAGCTCAATCATAATCATATTTTATCTAAAGCACATTAAGTTTGGTCACAGTCACATTTTACCTAAATCACATTGAACTCAATCAAATTAAAGCTCATTCACAATTACATTTTACCTAATTCAAATTTTACCAAAATCACATTGAGCTCAATCAAAGTTACAATAATTTTAGTCACAAACACAAGCACATCGAGCTCAGTCATAGTCATATTGACCTAAGTAACAATCACAATAATATTGAGCCCAACCACAAATTACATTTTACCTAAATCATATTAAACTCAGTCTCATACCCGTATTAATCTCAATCACACGCATAGTCATATTAAACTTAGTCACAATAACATTGAGCACAGTCATAGTCATATTTTACCTAAGTCAGGTTGCGCTCAATCTGTTTGCACTAAAATCAAGCTAAGACTAATAAAATTAGGCCAAGATCTATTTCCTTTTTAGAAGCTCATTCTTTAAATTAATTAGGAAACTATAAATTAATCAAGAAATTACAAATTAATCAGGAAATTAATGAGCCCAGGAGAGCAAGCCACTTCCTGCCAGAACCATTCCTCCATAAACGCATGCTTCCTAAAATATCCATAAAGTGGAACATGAGAATTTGAGGAATTATATTTCAGAATCCATAAATTCAGTGGAGGAATTCCTAAAAAGACGACTCGCGACTAACATCACTCAACAAGCCTACTTTAATTATTTTATCATGGTAGTAAAATCCTTTTCAACCTTTCCTCTGTAATTAAAAAATTATTTAATTTCAAATTTTTTATCATTTTCAATATTTCTTAATTCCTTGTCTATATTAGAATCCTCCTAGAGTTCGGATGAAATTATTAGAATCCTCTTAGAGAACTACCTAAATTTTTTACAATCGTTTGATTAGAAGTCGGTCTTTAATTCATTTACTTAGAGAACTACCTAAGTCGGTCTTTAATTCTTTTGGAGCCAACAATCACAATCACATTAAATCTAGTGATAATCACATTGAAAGCAATTATTAATGACTGTAATTCAACATAATATTGAAACACTGTAGCAAGTATTTGTAACGAAAAAATTTTCAATTACATAAAAATTTTCTTTCACTGCGGTACCCTGTAGAACTCATATATATAAAATTTGGGAAGGGATAACCTTATAGAACAACACATAAATAAAATGTCAACTTTTTTTAGAAATATGATTGAATCTGAGGAGGAAAGTCCCTCAATCAAACAACAAACTGGCTAAAATTTAATAATGCTAGCCATATATTTTGAAAAAACAGTTTGCATTTTGTTATGGCTATAATAAAAAATATATATATATTAGAAAATTAAAATAAGCATGGAAAGATTTGTTTTTCCCAATGATAATAAAAGAAGAAAAGAAAAAGGATTGAAAATCATTTTGGAGAAACAACAAAAGACCTCAGTAAGCTCACGTGCTTTGTCACGTGTTGTTATGATAGAAACTTTACATGCATCCTAATTTTTTCTCTTGTTTTGATAATTACCAGATGAATTTTAGTGAGATTTATTTCCCTTCAAGAGTTTTTTTGTTTTGCTTACTCGCCGCATAGATCATTATGAATGAGCTTTGTACTTGGGTGATTTTTGCTGATATTTAAATTGACATTTATATCCTTGGCCAATTACATAGAAGCTCTCAGTTGGAAATCTCCTCATTGGAAATCTCTCTTTCAGACAAAAGAAACACCGGTCATTTTTTCTTGGACTTCAAAGATGCCCATTTGAAGTAGCCACAGTTTGCTTCTGGATTAGATGCAGGTCCCTGTATGAACAAAGACCAAAAAAGAAAATATATTAGCTCATATGTCCATCTTCCAAGAGCTCGCCGCATATAGCTAATCGCTGACCAACGGCATATCTAGAAGAAAGAAATTTGGTGGCAACAAACTAATCACAGCTAACCCTAACAATCAGAGATTTATATGGGAATATGGAGCACAACAAATGGTAGCCAGCGCTTTTCTGCACTTCAATAGGGCACCACAGAGCAGTCCTTGTTGAGAGGACCATAACCAACTACACTCAGAATTCTATTCTACCATCAAATAACCTGATGTGCTTACGTATACAATATAAAATTCATACCAAGTGGCACTGCTGATCCTGCGGAATCAAGGTAGTAAGGGATGTCTTAGATATCGACTCACTTGTATTTCACATAAACTACCGCTTTCAAAACTAACAAACGTGTGCGCTTGTCAGTCTTAAGACTTACAGCTTTACATGCTTAGTCCATATTTCAGAATAACTAATATGAAAACTTACCCAACATGTCAAAAGTAATTGAGAAGTGAACCTAAATAAGAGACCAAGTTGTAAGTAAGTATACTCGTTCTTTTTCCGGCTGCTAACTGTCATGCTCTGAACATAATTCAGTGAATTGCCAGGTAGTGTTCTAAAATGCGCTAGGCGCTAGTCGGGCGGCGACTCAGCGCCTAGTCGGGGCTTAGGCGGGGGGCCTAAACGGTTAATCGGAAATGAATAATTTCTATAATTAGGTTTAAAATTTGGTATGATTTGGAGAAATTAATCATAGATAAATGTTATTTGAGTAATGACTAATATTTGTAAATGATCAATTTGATGAGAAACTAACAAAAATAGAAAAAAGATTAGATTTTTGAAATTAGGATTTTTGCTCTAATTTGGGATTTTTTTCAAATTTATGAGTTAGAGATTTAATTTTGTAAAATTAAGGTTAGGGTTAGGATTGGGATGTGAAATTCGACCGGAAGAAGCAATTAACTTCGAATTCTGAGTCGGTCAACGGCGATTGACCGACGAATTTGCGACGAGCACCTGGCTTGGGGCCAGGTGCGGCGGCCATAAGCCGCCGAACCTATACACGCCGCCTAGGCACTTAACGGTTATTTACTTCTATCAATGAAAAGAATAAATGTTTTTCTTTCTTTACAGCTCAGAATTCTTTCTTGCTTCATAACACGAGCTGCGACTTAATAAATATCATGGGGAGATTAATTTGGTAATGAATACTAAGAGCATGAAATACCTCAGCTCGAGTGCACACATAAAATCTGCGACCAAATGTCGGACCTGGTTTCTTCACAACTCGAGCAATACAAGGTTCTTTGTGGCCCTTGCAAAGAGGTATACTATTCTCCATGAGTTGTTGTATCCTTCGCCATTCTAGTAAAGCAACTTTATTTCTCTCTCTGTCCAAAGAACGTTTGCCATCTAGTTCAGCTTGATCCTGTGAGCACACACTTGAGTTCACCTCATGCAGCTCATGGCCACTGCAATTGTAATCTGTCACACGAGTTTTATTGGAATGATGATGAGACTTGGAGACTTCTTCCTGACTAAGTGAAGTATCAGTAATAGAATTGTTAACATCATGGCTAACATTTGAACTCTTCTGAAAAAACGACTTCAGAGAGAGTTGGCCAAGTTGACTTTTTCTTGTTCTTTTCTTGGCGCTGTCACCAGTAATTGGAGAAATATGCTTACTGCTCCCCGATGTAATTGTTGTGTTATCAACCCCATTAGCACTATCTCTACAGTTCTCAATTGTTTTTGTAAATTCTCCTTCAGGCTTTTTGTTTGAAGAACAATAATCATCCGGGAGAATGCCAGAATCATAGTTGTCGAGTGATCTATCAACATTCTCATTGCAGTCTGAGTTAGTTTGAGCCGAAAGTGAACCACAGGACTCGGATGATTTCCCTAGTTTAGCAACTTCTCTTTTCATTAACACAGAAGCTGCAAAATATCAAGGGCCAAGTGAATTTGTTGGGTAAGAAAAAAGAAGCTGCTTATGTAACAAAATTTGTGGCTGCAAATTCACAAGTACACACTAACATATCAAAACCAATACATAACCTAAGAAAAGAAAAGCCAAATATCATGCTATGAGATAAACAAAGAAAACAATTACTATACTTGCATGTTTGGGATTGTGGTGGATTCTCAAAAAACTGATTATTTGCTAATTTAATCCCAATTACGTTTGAATAATCAAATTATTTTTTATTTTTTTTATCAAATATAGTTTATTTGAGTTGTTCTTTTAGATTATTACAATGAATATCATCAAATAAGTGATAATCAAACATAAATGGCAAGTATATTCTCAAATAAGTGATTATTTGAGAATCTATCTCAATCCCAAACATGCACTATAAAGTGTCTAAAAATGTTTACCGCTTTATATCATCCCATATGTTTGGGATTGAGGTCCAAAAATTGATTATTTGCTAATCTAATCCCAATTATGTTTGAATAATCAAATTATTTTTTATCAAATATAGTTGATTTAAGTTGTTCTTTTAGGCTATTACAATGGGTATCATCAAATAAGTGATAATCAAACATAGTTTGTAAGTAAATTCTCAAAAAAGTGATTATTTGAGAATCTATCACAATCCTAAACATGCACTAAAGTGTCTAAAAATGTTCACCGCTTTATATCACCCCACATGTTTGGGATTGTGGTGGATTCTCAAAAATGATTATTTGCTAATCTAATCCCAATTATGTTTGAAAAATAAAATTATTTTTTTTATCAAATATAGTTGATTTGAGTTGTTCTTTTAGACTATTATAATGAATATCATTGAATAAGTGATAATCAAACATAATTTGCAAGTAGATTCTCAAATTAGTGATTTATTTGAGAATCTATCACAATCTCAAACATGCACTAAAGTGTCTAAAAATGTTTACCGCTTTATATCATCCCATAAATTAGTAAATCATATAAAAAAGAAATATCTGATTTTAAAGAGTATAATCCAAAACATGAGAAAGCTCTCACCAAGTGTTTGCTGAAGACCATGAATTATAGGAAGATATCTAGAAGCTGAAGATGGAGTGCTATGTTGAGGAATTTCAGAAACTTCGCCTAAACCCATATAAACAGGAGCATGGTCTGAACCTTCTAATTTAACGTTCAGCCCTCCTTTCCACCTGTAACTGGAAACAGCTTCAGTTACTGACTAAAATAGCAATAACCACACTGACCTAGTACATTAATCTATTAAGAAATCTTGCTACCTTGGTGTATTTCCAGGTTTCCAACGTTTATAATCTATCAATATGTCACACTCATTAACGTGGCAAGTTACAAAGTTATGGCCTTGCAGGTCTTGCTTTTGATGTAGACATGGTCCGGCACAAAGAATATGGTCAATTCTTGTTCCATAATTAAATTGTTCAGCACCTGTACTCGTTGGCCAGCATGTGTATGCTTCTCTTCTGTAGAATAATGGTAACAGACAAGAAAAATGAGGTCATCATGCAAGAAAGGTGGTCAAAAAATTCCGACAATATTAGTGAACACTGATATTGAGATTGAAGCTAATAGTCATCCAAATTCATAACATTGCGACAAAATAGGATCTTTTTTCTAGTAAGTCATAGTAAAAAATCATTCAGTGATTGGCAATAGTGGTGCTGATATAAAGTATTTTCGAAACTAATAAGTTTGGGGAATTCAGAAAATGAAATGAAATTTAAACCAATGAAGGCATCCATCGTCACCAAGCAAGAAAAAACTCAATGTTATGTTCAATTTTACATTAAAATCATGCAAGGATACCATAAGTGGTTATTCATCTGATTGAAAACCCACCCTAAAAGCTTAAATTATTGGGAAAAATAACCCTACAATGATTTGAAGCCATCTCAAACACAATTCAGTAAAAATTTTAATTCCCTAGCATCATCACTTTACATCAATTAAGGTATATCCAAAGTCAGTTCAAGTCCTAAACCTCTCAGGATGTTTTGATCTGAAAACATCGAGGAAAGAGCCACCAGATTCCACAAGCATAGATCTAAACCATCTTCTGAACCTGCAAAACAATTTGTGAAAAAAATACTATACACTGGTCATTACTTGTAAAACTGTATAAAGTTATAGTTAATGACAGTCAGACAATGCCAAAACGGAAATAAAACAAGCACTGCAAAAAAAACCAGTCATCAGCTTACTCGTTTTTCTCAAAATCTGGTCCCGCATCACACCGATCTATAGCAGCAGGAGCAATATTGAGATCGCCCACAACAAAAATCCTTCTCCCTTGACACAGGAGAAACTCCCATCTTTTCTACATCAAATATTACCAATATCAAACAAATCATACCATATTAAATTATCACGTTTGCTGATTATTTTATTTTTTTCACATGCTCACCTCATTAACAAGTCATCCACCATAAATTTAAAAAAAAAAAAAAAAGAAAAGTAAGAAGTATAAAATTGATATAAGAGCCCTATTAGAGCTAATCAAATGCATACACAGAACGAAAAGAAATGAAGTACCTGTAATATATGGAAAAACTGAAGCTTAAACTGAATTCTAACAGTATCCTCGCTATCAGCTCGAGGCCCATACACATTGAATAGAACTGAACAATTGCAACATAAATTCAATCACTAAGTTGTAAACAGAATTCAAAGTATCTTTTGCATTATCAACAAATATCATATTCATAACTTACAAAAATGTCCATGATCTGTAATAACACACCGTCCCTCACTATCAATTTTCAGAAGCTCATCTTTTGAAAAGTCTTCAAGACCTTCCGCAATTTTACTTCCAGAAGCTTCTAGAACGCCAGTGAAGCCCTCCTCTGCAGCCACTGGCAACGCCACTTCAGTGCTCGAAAATGCCGATTTCACACGGCAAAATGTCGCCACACCTGACGTAATTTTAAAATGAAACTACGTTCAAAAGGAAAGTAACGTCGTATTTGGTTGAGGAAATTTAACAAACAGCTTACCGGAATAGCCAGATCGGCCTTTATCAGAGGTACGTGTACATGAAAAGAACGATTCGTATCCATCGGCCATTACTAAATCTGATTTCAATTCCTGTCTTCTTAATTTTGTTTCCTGTTTTAGTTAAAAATGATTGAAATTAAACAAATTTAGGGTAAAAAAATTGGAAACAAAAAGTGAAAAAAGGGGGATGAATGTGAACCTGGAAGCAGATGATATCGGCATCGAAAGAGTCGAGTAATTTTCGAAGAGAGCCGAATTGAGAGACGCGTTGCCGGAGGCCGTTTACGTTGTAAGTTACAATCTTCATCGTTCAGCGACCTGCTCCGTTTGCCCACACATTACAAGAGCAAGGCTACCGGTTCTCCCTGTTTCGCAACTCCGCCGGTGGTGATACTTGACAGGATGAAAACGATGTCGTATAAGGTTTCTATTGTGAGGACAAAATTACCCTAGCGGCGTTGCAATAATTGATTAATTCCGAATAGGGGTAATTAACATCAAACTCATAGGTACTTTAAAAAAAATTCTACCACAATGATCTTAATAAAATCATAAATAAATATATAGTTTGTGATAAAAGATAATTTTGGGTCCAACAGAGACTTGACATATTTTTCTAAGGATTAGGAGTATTCACGGGTCGGGTTGGGTTTTTTAAAATTTTATGAGACCCAATCGAGTTGGGTCACGCTGAGGTATAACCCGATCGAGTCGGGTCGGGTCAGCCAAACAAATTTAATTTTTTTTGATGAATTAATTATTTTGAAATATAAATATTAGTTATTTTATGTCCTAAAAATTATCCTATATATAAGTTTCAAGACAAAAAAAGTGATAAATAAATGAAATATTAGTAAAAACTTTAAAAAACAATAAATTTCTAGAAAAATAATAAAAATATTATAGAGTCGGGTCGGATTTTAAGGTCCAACCCGCAAATTTCAGGAAAACCGCGAGGGTCGGGTCGAATTGCGGGTTGACCCGAAAATTTGAACACCTCTATCAAGGATGATCCACATAAGGGAAAAAATCACCCCACCACAAAACTTCTCATGAAGCCCTCCTTCATTCTATGGGATCCTATTTCCCAAAACTTATAAGGTTCCCCGGAAAACCTAAAGTCTTAAATAGGCCCCACCACAAACCCAGGCCCCTTGACGAAGATCCGACTCGAGAAAAAAACCAACATGTTGAGATCAAACCATGAGCATCAAGGTTACCCGCATGTGAGAATTAATTATCATAAGAAACCGGAGGTTGCCCAACTAGCTTAGGACACATGGAAAGCTGGACCCGACTAAAGTTCTGATTCGAAACCGAAACCGAATAAAAAAGAACCAAAGGTTCCGGTTTCAGTTCGGGAATCGAAATCGGTTCCTTTCGATTCAGCTAGGTAACCGGAACCTTAAGGTTCAAACGAACCGTAATGTTCCACGATTCCAACCGGAACCGTTATTGCCTAACGGCTGATAGCCGTTGAGCCTCATTTGTTGCAGGGAGCCATTTTTTTATGTTAAATCTTAAATTACCCTCAATAATATTAGTTTTAGAAGTAATTTAGGAAATCTATAAATATAGGTCATATTTCATTTTTTCTACTCACCAATAATTCTCTCATTCTCAATTCTCTCAATTGTTCTAATATTTGCAATTCTCTTCATTTTGCAATTCTCCGGTATTTAGGAAAAAAAAAATGATAAGCTTATCTGAGAACACCATGTCCAATATCTCAACCTAAGAGAGCAGCTAAAGTATCGGTACACGAAGAAGAGAATTTAAGTCTCGATCTTCTGATATTTTCAAAATTCATTTTCATTTAGTCGAAACAGAAAATGAAGGTCTAAGAATAATATGCAACTATTGTGGTGTATCTTACAAATTTAATGTCAGCTATGACAATATGAACAAGCACTTGGATCGACACCATGCTGTTGAAATCGGAGTTGATACATAACAAACTCAAATGTCCAGGTTCGGTTCATCTAGTAGATGTACAAATTCTTTAGATTTATTTAAATAGTCTCATGCTAAAAATACAGAAGAATTTGCTAAATTTATTTGTATAACTATCTTTCTTTAAGTTTTGGTGAAAAAAATTATTTTTACTAATTACTATTGAAATACTTTAAATATTGGAAATACTACAAAATGGTAAAATTTTAAATTATACAAATATGGTAAAATTATTTTAAATGAATTATTTAAAGATATTAAATGTCATCTTTCTATTTGTTTTGATATTTAGAGTGATTAATAACAAACATACTCATACATGAGTGTGACTTGTCATTAGATTGATGCATCATGGAACATGCAAAAATGACTTATTCCATCTAACGTTTTTGATTAGCAACATACTGTGCATAATATTTATAAAATGATTAAAGTAATTTTTGATGAATATGATTTTTTGGGTAAAATTTTAACAATTGATTTACAAATACTGCATCAATTAGATAATTAAAAGAAATATACCAACCAAATTTGGGGGACCGTTTTTTCATGTTCGTTGCATATGTCATTTCTTTAATTTATGTGTTCAAGATGGTTTAACTTATTCATAATATCACAATGATCCAATTAAGAATGCACTTAATTTAAATTAATTAAAATTTGAATCGGAATAGTACAATTTGGTTCAGATTCATGGTTTCACAATCGTGTGGAACCGTGAATCAAACGGTTCGATTCCGATTCCGATCGAAACCGAATCGTTGACGAGGTCCAAGAAAGCATATTTGTTAATTGGTTCTCCTTGGCGCCCATTACATGGGAACTCCTAGATTACACGAAAAAAGAGGCTGACATAAGGTGGGAGTTACTTTAGACAAACCCCTTGTGTCAATGGCAGCCTCGAGTTCTCCTAACATTTCTGTCACAACAGGAAGCCCAACAATCAAGTCCCATGTGTGGAAGAACAGTTCCCCACTAACCTTAAGAGTTCGCTAACAAACAAGCACTAAATGACTTAATGCCGAAGACCCAAGGAGCACTCATCCCTTAGGCCCTGATGAAATCTCCATAGTACCCCTATTGAGAAAGGAAATATCCAACCAATATCTGTCATAATTTATTCATTGTTTGCAAGCTTGATGAGTGATAAATGTATCACTATTTCCCACTCATTTAATTTAATATTTTGTATAGTTTCTTAAGTTTTGTAAACGTTTTGATGTATTTTGTGTTATTTTACAGATAAATAAAGTTTGGAAAGCATTGGAGATAAATTGGGGCTAAAACAGACAAAAAAACAAACAAAGGGCAAAATAGTCATTTTCGGCGTCGCGACGCCCAGCTGTGCAGACTTGCTAATGTGCATGCCACGTGTCAAAAAATCAACGAGCCGAAATTTTCAGCCGCCGTGCCACGTGTCGTCAATTCAACGAGCCACGTGTCAAAAATTCAACGAGCCGAAATTTTTCAACCGCCTTGCCACGTGTCCGGACGAGATTGTGCCAAGCAAAAAGGGGTTGGCGTCGCGACGCCAGAGGGTTTTCTGCACCTATAAATAGAGTTCAAATTTCTTAGTTTCAATGTACCAAAAATCCTCTGAAATACTTATATAAAAGATAGTTCTTCTTATTTTCTTCTTATATTCAGTTTTATTTACGCTTTGTAGTAGTAATTCTATCCATCCATGAGGGGGTAACTTCTCTATGCTGAGGTAATAAGGTAATTCTTTTACTTTTGCTATTTAGATATCTCCCTTAAAATATAATATATAAACTATTTAAAACCTGACTTAATAAAGGATACCGCCATTCTGGACGGTTGGTTATTCAATTTAATCTGGTTAAACCTGACTTAATGAGGATACCGCCATACTGGACGGTTGGTTTAATTTTTGTTCCGTCTTTATGGCTGGTTTATTTTAATTTGACTTAATGAGGATACCGCCATACTGGACGGTTGTTTTAAAATATCACAAGAATATATATTATATTATGGGAGATATCTAAATAGTAAATAGTAGAAGTTAATTCCTTTTACCTTAGCATTTTATTTATTTTTCCGCATTTACTTTTTAGTAATTTTTATGTCTTTTTACTTGTCCTAACTATGTATTATAACTAAGTTAGTTTTCTAGGTTGTGATGAAATCTAATATCACCGGTTTATAAGAGGTTATTTTATAATTTGAGTAATTTAAAGGTTTACTTATTAAGTCTTAAATGCTTCTTGTTGTTTGATCACCAATAAGATTGATGTGGTAAATCTAAAATGAACTAGACATAGGGATTTTAGGTTTCAACCTTTTGACTTAATAGCCCACGATCTTCTTTGAGGATAGATAACCCTTTAATAAATTTCCTTACAGGATAGACATATACCTGTTGGGCGGGGGTAGCCATAATTAGAACTTAAACTTAATGAATCCAGATAATTTGGTTGACATAGACATATGGTTCAATTGGATTAAACTGGGTATCTGTGTCTGACCATCGACAGATGCTTTCACATAAATTCATGTTCCAGGTTAGTAAACTGATTTATTACACAAACTTAAAATAATCACTTCATCTTTTTAAAGATATTAGAATGATTCACAACCCTAGATCTTTGAGTCTTTTATTTTCCTTAGTATTTTCTTTTGTCTTTTTATCTTTTTAGTTATTTAGCAAATCTACAAATCAAATCATTCAAGCAATCAATTCCCTTCTCCCTCAATTAGATATTTGTAAATAAATAGTATCAACAATTAATAACAACAGTAGGAATTAAGTCCTCGTGGGATCGATATTTTTATACTACTTGAATGATACGTGCGCTTGCGTTATACGTGTGTGTTTACGCCGGTCAAAGCTCTCTTCGTTTCTCAGGACTCCAAACCCCCCCCCCAGCTTGGGGATCCCTTGAAGTTTGATTTTCTCCATCAAATGCCCCTCTAAGTAGGCTATCTTCACTATTGTTTCTTTTTGTTTCACTCAAAACAGACTAGGCACCAAAAACATGCCATAACAGTTTGTAATTGTTCTTATTTGCATGCCTACTGTAATTTTTTTGGAACAAAATCCTTACTGTATTTTTATTGTGCTACTTATGTTATATTGATGAAGCCTTCAATTCTTGTAATGTAAAATAGAAATTATGTATCTTGGCACAAATTTTAAACTATTGATCAGCCACAATATAATAATAAATTTTTTATGGAAACGTTGGAAACCTCGCCGCTAAATCATCCGATCTGAGCTTAAGCGGAGTTGTATCAGGCTCTTACAAAGAAATGCACCCCTGAACTCGAACCTTGAATCTGACAATCAAGTTCTAAGCCCTTTGCCATCATACCACACCTCTTGAGAACCAACATAATGATAAATATTATTTAATGATATAATTTTCATTCATCATTGATTGGATTAGATCAATGTCTGAAATTTTGTTTGATGAAATTTTTTGTATTAATAAAGTTAAACAGTCTAACAATTGCTAACACAGTACCTAAAATAGACAAGGGGAGCATTTAAAGGAATTTATTTTCTGATCATGCAGATTCTGATGAGCCTTCCCACCTGTGCTTGTATAAAGTAAATCACTATATTTTCTGAATTGCTCTGTTATGTTCAAATTTGCAGACACAGTCCAAATGATAAACATGTGTAGCACTCTCTAAAGAATCTTGTGAAGTGATGTTTCCTTTCATGATTAAACATCAAGGTTGTGCCCTTTTGATTCCTTAGGTTGCTAATAGTTGTTTTTCCCTAATGCAGGAGAAGAACGAGCTCAGAAAAAAAAAAAAGGCTTCTTTAAGATCTGATATTGAAAGTTTTCATGTTTTGTATCAACAGAGACTCAGGATTAGGATTGGCAGTTGGATGAAAAATCGTCCTGAATAAAAATTTCAGTTAGGATTTGACTCAATTTGTCGTCTCAATTCAAAAATTGGTGACGGGTCCCGACGAGATTTCCCGATTGGTATCTACATTCCCATGGGCAAGAAGATTAGGCTTAAGTTTCTTTGGAGACATTTTACGGTGGCCTAATCACATTTTGATCAAAGTAGGTTCTACTATGCAGTAATTCTTTGATTATAACTGACATTGTATCATTAATTAAAAAATATATGACATATATAATTGTATTAAATATAAGTAATTTTATTAAAATTTTAACACGTTTGTCAATATATTATTGAATTATTAGATGACGTAATGCCACAATTACATTTTATAATTTTTCCAGGATACGGTTAAGAATATTACAGTGTTCAGATTGTCAATGCGACTCAGTCAAACTCAAACAAAAGGACAAGGCCTCTTCTACTACTTTCAAAGTGGAATGGTTGAAAATGATAATCAAAAGCTTGCATTAATAATATGCTAGTCAAACGTGTTAGGCAATGCAAATGCAGATTCATACTAGCATATCATTTTATGCTTGGTTTTTTTTTTTTTTTTTTGAATCGTTGGAAACTCCACCGTCAAATCATCCATTCCGGACTTAAGCGGAGCAGATAAAACTCCCGATTGTCCCAAACTCTTACAAGAAACGCAGTGCTGGTGAGACCAACCTAATTTTATTCTTAACGAGAGGTTATAATTAGTAATAAAAAATATTATTTTGTTTAGTTTTCTTTAATTCAAGTGATATAAAGCTAAAGCAAGCACTATATTAATAACTAATAAACAGATATTGTCAAATTCAAAATCTAAACAAGATGAGGAAGAAGATAATCCTGATGATGATAGTACGGAAATACAAAAAATTTATGTTAAGATGCTCTAAACATGCTTAAGAAGTTAGAAATATTTTATTTTCTATAAGAAGGTATCCATGCTAATGAGTTATTACAAACTTGTATCAACTCTAAAACTAAATCATTATACCAAACAACTTTTTAAAAATATATTTTCATCTTAAACCTTTAATAGAATATATTATATATTTTTTTTGTAATATGTAAAGAATTAATATTATATGAAGATCAGTTTCTTAAAAATGGACCAAAAAAATTATAACTTGTTACAATATAGAGTTTATTCCTATTTATAACTGGCCGAAATTGGGACCAAATTTTTTTATTACTATATAGTGGTTATTCCTATATAGAGTGTTACTAAATAGAGGTTCAGCAATACTTGAGAATTAAAAAAATTTGATATCTTAATAAAATATTTAAAAGCGCTAATCACACATAAATTAAGTCTTAAGAACACCATATTTTCATATATCATCCATAGTCACATTACATTTAAAGGGCACAACTCAGGAAAACCCCAAGATAGTAAATGTAAACTGGTATGACCATCATAACCAAACCCAACTTCCATACTGACTCCACGTTCATGACCTCTCACAAGCATAAGATTTTCAAGAAACCTATGTGGAATCCCAACATTGACACTTTTGAGTTTCAATATATAGGTTCCTCGAGAAAGGCCATGGAAAAATAGACGCAATCCTGTCTAGATTTGAGTACAATCTTGACAAAAAAAAAAAAACACACCTCTCCTCCAACCTCTCCTTACTCTCGATCTTAAATTTTATGGTCTAATCTACAGCTTACGAGAATTCCGATGACCGGATGGGCTAGGAGGCACGTTTTGAGAACTCATGCTTGCAGTTCTTAAAAGCCTGCGGAATTCTGAAAGGCTTATTCTCCCATCTTTGTCGATATCTGCCTCCTCAAGAAGTGGGTCAATGGAGCCTTTTAAACCCGTATGCTGCAAAAAAAAGGGCAATCTCAGTACTTGGTATATTGTATGAGTTAATCTTCTAGAATTTCCTTTTCCTTTTTTTTTTTTCCTGCAACAGGGACATCAAACGATAAGAAATAAGACTCACCATTCTAAGTTCCTCTGGAGTAATAAACCCATCTTTATCGATGTCAAACTTTTCAAAAGCAGCCTGAGACCGCAACTGCCACTTCTCAGAATCATGCTCCTCCAATTGATGCACATGCAGTGCAGCTGCAACAAATTCACTAAAATCCACAATCCCATCGGTGTTGCAGTCAATCTGCATCAAGAAAATTAAATATTATAGACTGCAAAATATATCCACAAGAAATAAAAGTAGACTAAGTCATTTTTTTTGTAGGTGAAAAAAGGATGAGGTTCTGTAATGCGAAAAAAACACATTAACAAAAATTCTAATAAATAGTACAAGGCTGCCACAAAAAAATGAGATCAAAAGTAGATAGTTATATTTTGCCCCTTTTTCATGGAAAGGGGGGAAGGCCAAAGTGAAAAAGGAAAGGAATATTCACCGCTTGAAGAATCTCTAAAACACGATATTCCTTCAACTTCCACGGACGATCTTTAGCAAGAGCCTGCACTGAAACCATCCTTGTCAGAGTAAATAAATGACAAAAAAGGATATACACATATGAGAATAAAACTCGAAGAGGGATGGATACAATGATGTTAGCTCACCTGTCTCATCTCCTCAAGACTAATAGAACCATTTTTATCCACGTCTATTGCATCAAATTGATCCCGAAGATCAGCAAGCTCCTCCTCATCGAGTGTGCTAGCTAACGCCTTCAAGACAATCAATTTATTAAAAGAAATAATCAAATAAAGAACTATGACTGTTTTCACTTTAAAGAATGCATATATTGCTTTACCCTTAGTGCAAACTGTTTCAAACGACTGAACTTCACAAATTCTCGCATGTTATTTAAAACAGATATATCAATGGGGATCTCAGATGCATCTCCTCCTTCTCTAACCCAAGGGTGCGCTGAAAGTTGAAACAAATTCAACCATTGGTCAGAAATCAATAGCACAAAAAACAATGCCACAAGAGATCTCTTCTTAAGGCATATGGCAGCATATTCCTAAACGTACACTATTAAAACAAAAACTTATAAGTTTTGGATACTAATTATACACATACATAGGGCCTGAGCAGCTGTGAATCTCGCCCGAGGATCCTTCACCAATAACTTCTTCACAAAATCTTTAGCACTGTTGCTTATGCTAGGCCAGGGTCTGCGACGAAAATCTGGCTTGTTCCTCAAAACCTGCAAATACCAGACATTTAAGTATACTGTAAACTGAAGAAAAAAAAAACTAAAATATATAGTATTCTTAAGAATTTCCAAAGTGAACATACTCAAATAAATATCCGGTTAATTACTGCAAAGCTAAAAGGGAAAATTAAAGAATTGAAAAAGATGAAAAAGGAAATGAAGAGCAGAGGGGTATTCAGTTTCTCTCTGATAAAGGACTAACAAATAGTAACAGAATATCACAAGAGAAGATGCAAAAAGGTCCAAAAGAGAACAACTCTATTGACATGTAAGGCATATGCTCCATATAGAGCGACAATGAATGCAATTTCTTTACTCAACCCAAAAAAGGTGACCATACAATACATTTTTTTAAACTCACTAATCAGAAATGAGAATTGTGCTGCACCTCCTTAAATATACCGTCCTCAGTCTTATCCCAGAAGGGGCGCCTCCCACAGAGCAAAATGTAGGTAATCACACCAATACTCCAGACATCTGATTCAGGTCCTGACTTGCGTTTCAATACTTCTGGAGCAACATAATAGGCACTGCCAACAATGTCTTGAAATTTCTTCCCTGCATTTTTTTTGAATTTTTTGAATTCATGTGGGCTTAACTAAGAACTCCATAAAAAAAATGGAATAACATTGACTGAAACTTAGCATAAACAGTGCAACAGTTGCAATTGACTTTTCCATAACAGTATAAACAAAAAGACAATTCTCTCACAAGGTTGGATGAGAGTCATCCAAGATAGATATTCTACTCACCTGGTTTTATAAAGTCTGACAAACCAAAGTCCGTAGCCTTCAGAGGTGAATCCTCTTTGGTTGATTTGAAAAGAAAATTCTACAGACAGTAAAAGAATACAAAGGAATAATGTCAAGAAATATTACGAAGATACCATACGCTTACATTCAATCAATGCTAAAGTACTTCAATTACCTCTGGTTTCATGTCCCTGTGCACCAAACCATGTAAATGACACTCAGCTGCAACTCTGAGCATCTGCCGTACGACTACCGCTGCGTCTTTCTCTGAGTAACGACTGTCCTTCCTGATTGCAAGAAACCAAGCAGAAGTTAGAGAAATGAATAATCATCCTAAAGACAAAAAGTACAACAAAATGTAGTAAGAGCAGAATAACAGCCGAGAGAATTCTATTTTTTCAGGAACTACTAGATTCTTACTTGGCCAATATCCTATCAAGCAATTCACCACCCTCACATAACCTGGTAAAAGATAATTCACCAAAGTGAAAAACATGGCACATGTTCTCTGTAAGAACAACAGAGATGTAATTGGCAGACAAAATAAAAATGCTCCCGATAAATATAAAGATCAGACACGAAGAAAATATTGTGATTCAGATATGAACTGTTGAACAGTCAAAAAGGAGAAGTTCAGAAGCAATGGTATTATGTAAATTGTAAAGTGCACAGACAAATGAATCGTGGAATGCTCATGGAAAAAAAAAACAACTCAGAAGACCTGAAAAATAGAACTTACTCCATCACTATATACACATAGTTATCATCCTCATACGCATTATAAAACTGAACTACATTCTCATGGCCTGCAAGGGCATGCAATATCTTAACCTCTCGCTTAACATCCTCAACAGCAATAGGAAGAATCATCTGCCACCAGAGACAAGGATTTGTTTTGTAAGCATTTCCAAAATATTATCTTTAAAAACAAAAACAAAAAACGCCCAGGGACCGAACAGCGGTAATTCCATCTAATTGAATTACAGCACCACTGAATCTAGCTACAGATGTTTATTTCTATCCATGAGAACAACAATCATAAATATTGAACTAAAAGAAAAAAAAAATATCTCCCAACCAACAGATCCAAAAGAAAAGTAAGGTTGCAAAACAACCAAATATACAAATTAACAGAAATGGAGTCAGCCATTGAGCACTGTATACAATCGATTCGAACCACATTATTTGCCTCAACAGGGCTGCTCTTTAACCCTATTGCCTACCTCAAATACATGGCATATGATAGTATGATTTACAATTTATCATTTCTAAGAAATAAATAGAATCTAAAAAAAACTAAACTTATTTAAAATTTGCACCAAAAACTCAAAATCAAAGCGACAAAAGTTCCAACTTTAATCAATTTAGAATGGCCAGTTTCTTAATATGCTAATTTCTATTCCTCATTACGCTACCATTAATACACAGGACAGCAACAATTACGCCAACATATCCATTATTGGCAATGAGCAAAAACTTACAATCCTTATAATTATAGTAAACTATTGTAAGAATGAAGGTCAACGAACTATTCAAGCAAAAAAAAAAAAAAGTAATAATAATTATTCAAGTGGAGAATCTACAGTGAAAAGCAAAAGCACCCTTCAAGGATCCTGAATGAAACCAGCAGAATTAAAATCTTCAGCATTCAATCGAAATCCACAAAAAAATAAAATAAAATAAAATAAATCCAAACTTTAATTCAATCGAACGAATTCTCCTCTTTGACCACAAAAGCAACAAAATTGTGATCTAAATAACCAAAAAATGAAACAAATAAAAGAAACCCAAATGATGAAAAAGGGCCAAAAATACCTTATTCTTCTCAATTTTCTTAACGGCAACACGATCTCCTTGCTCCTTATCGGTGGCAACATACGTGTAACCAAATTGACCATGCCCAAGCAATTTGCCGATCTTGTATTTACGATCAAAATCTTTAGCATATCCAAAATCCGTACGTTTGCCACATGGGATCACCCCAGTTTGTCTTCTAGAATTGGTATTGCTCTTGTGTTGTTTAGCCTTGACACGTTCTTGATGTTTGTGGGTTGTTGTATTATCATTTTTGGGATGATTTTGTTTTCGTTTTTTTTCTTCTTTATTTGCGTTTCGATTATGATTGTTGCTGTTGCTGTTTGAGCCACTAACTTTGGTGGTAGAGAGACAGACACCCATTTTTTGTAAATCAAATATTAAAATTTGTTGGGAGTTAAAAGAGATGAAGAATCAGCAGCCCATCAGAATTTGATTAAATAGTAATAATAATTATTATTCAGAGGAAAGAAAGAGGAAGAAGAGAAGAAAGAGAGATGAAATATTGAAGGAGGAGGAGATGGTGGTGGTGGTCAAAGGAGACTTTTGAAAATAAATTAAAAATTGAAAGAGAGAGAGAGAGATGAATGAATGCTCTCATTCACCTCTCCCCGTAATTTTTATTTTTTGTTTTTTAATTTGCTGGTTTTGACCCTTTTAATGGAGAAGAACGTTTCTTTTTTTTTTTTTTTTTAAGGAATAAAATATTTTTTTAAAAATAAAAATATAGACAAACCCGAATATATTTTTTAATATTTTTACTAACCATTATTTTTACCAAACCGATAAATAAAAGAAATTATTGTTTTTAATAGAGAACAATGTCAAAATGATCAGAATTGTTATTATACTGTGAATTTCATATATTTAAATGAAAATAAAGGTTTCGATTTTGCCCGTTCAGGCACCAATTCGAGTGCCCGTCTCGGACAAATTAGCTGCTTTTTTGTTCATTAATTTCAAGAAATCGCCAGTTCTAAGTGTTGAGACAACACAATTTGCTAGCTCGTGAGTCTGATTTTTCAACTCTAACCTCATACTTGTAGTGAAATTTTCAAAGTTGATAATTTCTAACCTCAAACGGGTGCGCATAATTTAATTGGTTAAATCTTTTTAGTATAAATAAAAAATTTGAAGTCAAACTCTGGAATTAGAATACTATCAAGATATAATTAAAAATAAAAAATCTCTATCACAATCGGAGCCAGAGTCTGAATTAATTCCTCCAAACCTCTACAAACCTTCATCGTTCTATTCATAGTAGAGAAATCTTATTTGAATGCTTCCTTTTTTTAGTGTGTGTTTTTTATTCTATTAATAAGTATTTTTCTTTATAAATTTTATATGTGTAACACTACATGCATATGAGATTGATCCACCGTGGAAGATACATCGTAGAATTAGTTTGTATGACCTCTAATTAATGGAGTGATGAATGGTCAATTTTTCTATATTTAACATCTCTTTATTATATATTTTGATGGTTATATAGAGCCTTATAAATGTTTTGAATTATTTTCTATGTATTTTATTGGTTTGGACCTCAACAGACTTAAACGGATGCTTCCGACAAAGATTAAGACACAATGAAGTTCATTTTGCACTTGACTAAGTTAGCTCGGCTACTGCTAGTGGTGCGCCACTAGTCTCGTATAAATCAAGACAAGGCCTAAACAAAGATAAGTGACCGTCGCCATCAACATTTATGACGCACCATAAGATCATGAGTGACGCGCCACTTCACAGTGCAAAAGCGAGATAGTGTGTTGTTCTTGGCTATCCCAAAGTGGTGTGGCTTGGTGGTGAAGGGTCCAGAATCTCACCTTGAGGTTCTGGGTTCGAATCCAGGGGGTGTAACTTCTTGTAAGAGCATGGGGCAGCCGAGGGGTTTTACCTGCGCCGCGGCCCAGAATTGGTGGTTTGGTGGCTGGGTTTTCAACGATTTCAAAAAAAAAAAAAAAAAAAGTGTTGTTCTTGGCTAATGGTGCGACACTCACACTCCTTAGTAGCGCGCCACTAAGCTGTTTCCTAATACAAAAATATTAATGCTATTTTAAGAAGGAAATTGAAGGTGAGAAACGATTTCACTTCCTGTGATTAGGTCTTCGTGTGAAAAAAACACAGAGGATTATAATCGATTTTTATGGATTTTTAAAATTTATATTTTACACAATAAAAGCAACACACACACGTGTGTAAGTAAGGAAAAATATAGTATATATACCTTCCATGAGCTAATTTGGAAAATGAACCGTCTTTAGTTGCATCCAAATGTATCCACATACCAAATCGGTTTGACGAAATTTTCGGTTATAATTTGAGAGATTATCTAAGACTTATGAAAATAAATTTCAACACTTTAGTTAGCTAAATCAACTTCCTATGGAAAATGAAATAACTAAGCTTGAACCTTGAAGAAGAAACACAAAGGAATCAATATCATTTCATTTCCATCTTCTTGTTCAATCTCATACACAAAGAAAATTAAAAGAAAATATTTTTCCCCTCTCTCCACAACCATTGTCGTGAGCTCTCTCACGTGTATTCATATTTTTGTTTTTCATTATGTATTAAATACATAATAACCTTTAACCTAAGTCATTTTGTGACTCCTACCCATTATTAAAAATTATAAGTCATTTTGTTTAATAAGTTACAAGTGACAAGACTTCAAGTAACAAGTTAAACAAGTCACTTGCCACATGTCCAAAGCTAATAGGTTAGTTAAAATATTTAAGATATTTTCTTAATATTAAATATAAAATCAAATATTTAATATTTAATATTATTAAATAAATAATATAAATACATAAAGTATTTCAATTAATTTCATATCTTTGATCAAATATCTAATTTGGTGGATTTA